>JAOTOL010001238.1:0-237500 GCA_034440575.1 Imbricaverruca yamaguchii
TCCAAATGCCACATGATTACACACGTTTGTCCTCAGATGAATAACGGTTCTCACTCACACCCGCCGAAGCGACTAGTGAAGGATCGACTGGAAAACATCACGTCTTAAACACAATAAACTACGCTGAAATATAGACTTTCCATCCTTGACTTTCCAAGAAATAACTGACCTGCATGAAAACCACGGGTCTTCTGATTGATGTATAGCAGTACCACACCTGTAATTGAGAATAATTTAACACACTGAAGCAAGAGTGGGTGTTCGTGTCACGTATGAAAACTTTCAGAAGGAAGGCAGCATCATCGGCGAATCTACATTGTTGTTCAGCCAAAACCATCGAGTGTCAATCATTGTCGCACAACTATAATGTTATGGCATACAACAAAAAGCCACACATTCACATGCACGATCGTTTCGAACATCGCGTTACATAAAATCGTCGGAATCCATAAACATTAACTTTCATGTTGGCCACTTGTCAGCCAGGCCGCCCTCCACATACCGTGACGGTGAAGAGGACAAGATCTGACGCTTGATGGGAGCGAGTTATCTGGAAAACTCCTGATAACGCGACGCTTCAACGACCTGACTGCACAGAGGGGGAACGAAGCCTTGGTCAGTTCATAGGAAGCACACACATCAATACAAATATACATAATGCATCATCAGTCCGCCCTAGAATCGTCACCAGATTCCGATTGTTCTAACCATTGATCAAGAGTATTGTCATCGTGTAGTGTGGGAATTCGTCAAGATATGAAAGTAAAATGAGGTTCGATACCTTCCGTGCAAAGCCGTACAGGACATGAATTAGCAGACGAACACGTTACGTACTTTGCCGAACAGAGCTCATCCACGAGTGGTTGGCCGGTTGGTACTTCTCTGGCAGCCAACCTGGTGATAAAGGTGTCGTGTGTTACATAATCCATCAAGCAAGCAACAAGCAGTATCCAATACAACATAATAAAATATCGAACCAGCATTAAGTCACACGTTTAGTATGTCACATCAGCACCACCGTGATATGACAGAACAAGACACACCACGTGTGTAAACGATTGGGTCCTCTGTAACACGCACACCCGACCAGAAGACAACATTTGGACTGTCACCGTCTTTTGCAGTACCGAACCAGAATTAAGCCCGGCACATAACATCGGGTGTTTATTGTCGGCTCTCAACTGATCCTGCGAGACGAAATGTGGTATCCCAAGAATGGGTAAGAAGCCATTTTACCACTTGTGCGATTGGGGTTTTATGGCACATAAAAGATGTTAGTGACCACTTCATGTCGGATATTGCAATATCCAAACCAAGCTGAAACATGCCACAGATATTCCTTGGGATTATCATGTCTGAAAATGGTTCACCTTTCCCATCTCACACCAGTAATAAAATCCCAGGAGCCAAATGCAAAAACATGACGATGCAAGAAGACAGAAGGTAATTCACGTTAGCTCACCTCAAGTAACATGTTTCAATCGGAAGTGCCCCTTATCCGTGAAGTCGGTGACCTTCGTATCCCAAGCAGATGTTCGTCCAAAACCTGTCGACAGATGGCGAGGCAGTCAGCACCGCTAACAAACAGTATGGTGCTATATGACGAACTTCATTCAGTTAGGATCGTCATCACTTTAGCTCAGAATTAAGTCCGTACCGACATCATGATACCAGCCACACATCACCTTACTTTCAAAAGAATGAAAAGGTTACTAACCTTCCACCACAAGCTGTTGCTGCTGACACAAACATCACGGGCCGTCTCGCATGGTGCCATCTGTGACGCGGGACATAACGTGGTCAGGGTGATAGAACAATAGGGCCTCCACTACATCAGGGCATTTGTCAGGTAAGTACATCAACATGGGAGTTCAGTATTAAGTCCCTGTACTTTGTTGATCATCACAGCGAAAGGTGGCACCATAAACAGAGCAAATCACTGCGTCGGCAACTCACTGCCGCACCTACATCACTTGAAATTAGAGGCAGGCTCGAAACTATACAAAATTGCACCCAAGAAACAAGAGATAGAACAAACGCATCAGCTCTATCCCAATCCAAACACTCACGTGCTCAAGGAATAGGTGACTTCTTCCACGATGAGATTCCATGGTCCACTGCCGACAAACACCAGATGTCAGGGGAAGACAACAACTGCTAACATGTCGCCATACACAAACATCATCAGCTAAAGGTTTGTCTCAGCCGAAACGTCAACAGTCTAACATGTACAGACATCACGTGAAGAGTTCTGACGGGCACAGGTCTGCCATGGTGTGAGCCTCACCTGAGGGTCCGTCCGAAGGGTGTGACGTCACATTCCTGGCACGAGACGCCATCCAGACTGTGCCGGTGTATGTGGACCAACCATCCGTCACACAGCAGTGGCGGCACCACAGGTCAGACAGACGGCCACATGTGTCAGAGATCTCGGTGGTAGGTGTGAGGTAATCAGTCGACTCAGATAGCAAATACTGGCTCATCACAGGTACCGTGTGGAGGGAGAGGGGGAGGTCGGCGGTGGTCAGTCCTCACCGTGTCAGCCGGGAACCAGTGGCCGCCGCGGCAGTCTGTCGACAAGGAGACACACCGGTCAGTGGACACCAGACGAGGCCACTACCACCAGCAGCACGTCGACAGTAGCCGTCAGAGCCAGAGTAGACGTCCTGCGGCCGTCCGGTGGGCGGCGGCGGCCGTGCAGCACGCCATCACCGTCAGAGAACCTGACCGATATCGGCAGTGTGGCACAGCCGCCACGACTCGGGCCCACGTGGCGGCCGCCCACGCGGACGGCACCGTCAGAAAATGGATCATGGTTGTCATCACGGGCAACGGCGAGGGGCCGGCCTACACGGCTCTACACGGGACCGGGCAGACTAGAATACAAACAGCCCGACACTGGCAACCAACTAGAGTACAGACAGATCGTAGTGCCATCCACTTTGGCCACTAAACCTCGTAGCATAGGGAAGATGTCCTAGGAATAGTCCAAACCGCATTGCGCATACATCGCGCAGCTTCTCGAGTATATTGAATATTCCCGATTCCTATCTGATTTCAAGAGCACTTCGACACATTCGATCATGAGCAGGAATTATCACGCCCATGTGTCAATATACACCGTCTATGGTGTACATGGTCAAGCTTCCGCAGAGTTCAACGATACGCACAAGCGTATTCCAGCATATAGCAAGTAACAGGGCCACATCATAATAGGAACGTTGACAGGTTGCCCGAGTATAACGTTCGGGAAACATTTTCCAAATGCATTACTCGGAACCACCTAATTCGCAACGTGCTAAGGGATTATCTCCGCGCCGAGGAAATCGTAGATCCCATCTCGCGAGGCACTTGTACTGCATTATGGAATGCAAAACTGACACTTTTAGCACGTGTTCTTGAGATGGCAGCTGCCTACGTCTTACGTGTTACGTAGTAGCTCGTGTTACGTCTCCACGTATGACGCTACTTGTCTATCTTCAAAGGTACCCAGACGAATGATATCCCTCAAGGAAGTATAATAAGCATTACAGTATTCCCCATTACGATAATGCCATATAACACTAATCATAGGATTGCTTTACGACGCACTCAGAAGCTGAAACCATATAGCGTCGCCTGCCTCTCACCCTCCGTGAACGTAACAATGCAGGATTACATCCATTAGTAGACCTAAGAATTCCAATTGGTATAATTAGACGGGAAACAGCAAAATATACCTTACCTCCATCAAGTTACCACCAAAAGCAGTTCCGGGCGACGTTCACCCTCGGGAATTCTGTGGAAATACGGCTGGATATACAAAAGCTACTATCTCAACCATTAAATGGGTACAGGTATGAATCAGATAGGGGCGAAATTATGCATTCACGTGTTATCATAACCAAGTCCAATCATCATAGGTGCCTGACGCTAGGGTCTTTTCACGGCAACATCGGAGGATTCCACGTCTACAAATAGCGAATCACTCCAAATGAAATATGTAACGAGAGACCACACCCACATTCCTAACTTCCCATCGGGTCCTTGTTACGTCTCCACACCTGACGCTACTTGCCTATCTTCAAATGTATCCAGATGAATGGTATCCCTCAAGGAAGTATACAAAGCATTAGTGTTCCTCATGATTACAATGCCATATGACACTGATTATTGGATAGTATTGTGGCTTTACGACGCACTCAGAAGCTGAGGACATATAGCGTCGCCTGTCTCTCACCCCGGGCATATTTCCCTCCCTCAACTTAGAAAGACAAAACGTCCGAGAGCTGAGGGAAAGAAATTATAGTACCGCTCCACTACAGGAAACTAAGCGGACACCAAGTACAAACCGGAGCCCTATGCGCACTGGACCTCAGTGGTGACAGGATCAACAAAATTCTGGCCGGGCTATCCTGTGCGGTACTACCGACGAGGTATATTCAACATGTAAACCCAACGCGGGGTACAATGACATAATATACATGTATATAGATGCGTCTAATGTGTAAGTATATAAAACCAGGACCAAGTATATAAGGGCAAAGCGAAAATGAAGACAGTACAATCCAGAAAATCGCAACACATCGGTAAGTGTCTTACCATAAACGGTGATACCCAGACTGCCATGCCGTTCAGGTGATAGAAGGCTGTGAACATAGGAAAAACGTCAAGCAGCGGACGCGAAGGCGACCACGCGAGAGAACTGTAGATAATTTCAGTATCCTTTTGATATATAATCATTATCTGTCACTTTCAATTGTTCATCATTTTCCAGACGAATTGCCAATGTATAACTGCAATTTTGGGCAGTGTGGAAGAAAAGATAGCTCACCTTTCCGTGACAGGATATCACCACCAGCCTTTTCAGGTGAAGTCCGAATCGCTTCTCGGAAATTCCGTGGAAGTATGGCTGCATAGAACAAGACAAAGTCGTGACCACCAAATGGCTATGGACATGAATCAGATAGGGGTGAAAGAACGCACTCATGTCTTGTCATAGCAATCTTCAAACATCATTCGTACATGACATTGCTTCGATTCAAGAACCTACCATGACATATTCGTTAGTCAGAAACTCAACGAAAACCATAAGGCAAAACGTTACCCACCGTTCGTGCTATTCGTCAAAAATGAATAATAACTCTGCTCTTCTTGTGAATAGCATTGACCTGGCAGAGATTCGTGATCTGACGGTTTCGGAGGCAAAACCCGTAGAAAGCTATCCAGGAACGTAACAATCCAGAATTGCATGTATCAGGAGATCGAATAGTTCCACCGTGTACAATTGGACTGAAAACAGCAAAATAGCCCTTACCTCCGTGGAGTTAACACCAGAGGTATTTCCAGGCGACGTCCACTCTCGGAAATTCTGTGGAAATACGGCTGAATATACAAAAGCTACTGTCGTAACCATTAAATGGGTACAGGTATGAATCAGATAGGGGCGAAATTATGCATTCACGGGTTATCATAACCAAGTTCAATCATCATTGGTGCCTCACGCTAGTCATTTCACGGCAACATCGGAGGATTCCACGTATACAAATGGCGAATCACTCCAAATGCAATGTGTAACCAGACACCATACCCACCTTGCTTGTTCATCCAATCTTGGCCGAGACCAACGGCCACCACAATGGTCTTGCAGATCTCTAAAGTGACTGCTACTCCATGGTACGAAATTCAGAGCAGCATGATGGTCCGTCCGCTGCAAAGAGCAATACCAGGTAAGCGCATGCTGATTGAACGCCAGATGTAAAAAGCAAACAATGCATCAGCTCTATCATTGATAATCACATATATCATGGAATTGGCTCAAGATTTTCATCATGGATCACTTCTCACCATGCAGAATAGCAAATATTCACTTTCGTGCTCACCTTTGCAACTTCGTGGAACCGAATCGGTGTGGTGACTAGTAACGGTGTGCTCAATCTGAAACGGCGAGAGGGCGTCAGAGAAGGCTGAGGCTGTCAGTGGAGGGCATCTCGACCCAACATCATTCAGCCACATCATGTCATCTCCAGAGCAGAGCGTCAAAATTGCAGGATATTGTCATCAGAACTGTTTGAGGAGGCTGTGTACCAAGCTGTGGTCGCGGAGACCCTCTCACCTGCCGCGTGTGACGTGGAGAGGTCACACCACAGGTGACCTGACACGGTCCGCCGGTCTGGACAACAGACGAGGTGTGTCAGTCCCACAGCAGCCGTCCACACGCTCACATAATCTGACTTCGAGTGGCATCAGGGTGGGAACAGTCAGCAGTGCCCGGAGGCAGGTATGTCCGCCCGTTCGCTAAATATCATCACGCGTAGTGGCGGAGTCACCACCCAAACGGCAGTACAACACGTGGTATGGCAGGGAGACCACACGGCAGTGACAGCCAGGTCGGCTCGGCATTTACCTTCTTGGTTGCAGAATATGCTGTTGCCAAACAGCCATCGTCTTAGTCGCCGCCGTGCTATAACCTGCGGGCAGGATGCCAGTCAGCCACGAGACCACCGATGGATGGTGTAGGGTGTAACTGAGGTCACGTGTAATCTCCAGTGGTCTCCATGGGCTGATGGAAGGCGAAGAGTAGACAGCGACCAGCTAGCTTTTTGGGTACTCAACTACGCATACACATGTTACTTGAAGATGCACTTCCTTGATAAATGCGAACACTTGCCATGAACAAGTGACAAGTCATCATCGAGGAAATCGATCGTTGCTGGGCTGCAGACAAGGCGACGAAAGAAAATGCACCAAATGTATGGGAAATGTATAAATGTTGTCCACAGTGTTCGGCACAGTCGAGTCTATCACGACAGGACTGCTTCCTAAGGGACACACTGTAATGTAGTCCACCATACTCCCGGAGGAACCTGGTACCCAAAGACCGTGCTGAGCCAATGGGGGTGGCGAATGGACGACTAAAAACACTTCAAGACACTCCTAAATAGACCCGAAACATGTACGCTAAACGCATCACAATAATGCACCACTGTCCTGGGAGTTAGTTTATTGATATTCTGTCCTATCACTCACATGTCAAAAACATACCTGCCTCGTGTATTCGCACAATCTGCCTCCGAGTGACATCAGTGCGGAAAGTCAGAAGCGGCAGTGGCGGAGATACGACTTAAGCGGTCATGCAAAACGAGGTATGGCAGGGAAACAATCCATGTCGTATTCACCGTCAGGTAAGCTTATCAATTACCTTTTTCGTTGGATACACCGCTTCAGAACAGCATCTATCCCAGTCATCACCATGATGTGACCTGTGGACGGGAGGTCACCGTCAACCACGTGACCACTGACAGATGACCTCGGGTGTGGGTGAGGTCAGGTCAGGGCTATAGTGGTCTCCACGGGCAGTCGGAGCGCGAACAGTAGATAGTGGTCATCAAATCTCAAAGCAGCAATGTGGCAGGGTAACCAGCCAGGGTGGACGGCCTTACCTTGTAGTCCTGGAGGCATCCATGAGATGGAAATGGTCAGACATGCTGAACAGCACTTGGTGTTGGTGGTTTGGAGAGTTTGGGGGCACGTCGACATCTAGGGTCATTTTGCGCCCACTGAACAGCACTTCATTCGGATCTGGGAAAGAACACACGTGTTAGACTACAGCAACAACACATATACTTTCATAGCTCTGGAAACTTGTCTCAGACCTGTTGAGCTTGAAACTGTCACGGTAGTACAGGAGAGTAAATGTTCATCAGCTGTATTGTCCTAGTCAGTGCATTATCAAAACACTACCAGGAGATATCACCACCTGAACCCTTGCCATAGTACACCTACCGCGGACACAGGTAGACGTGAGGATGATGGTAATGCCGTCGGTGATACCTGCAAACAAATTATAACACTGTCAGATTAGAATGCCAACGGAGGGGGAACATGTAGGGAAACAGGTGTCAGGCGTGAATCCAAATAATCATCGGTATCAGCAGGAGTACATTTCATTTTCGTCATTGTAAAAGATATTAGCAACAAAATTTATAAACAAGCATTGAGTGAAATTTCTCACCATGGAAATACACATATCCATAGAACAGACAGCAGTCCATACATCCGAAATATGAAGCAGAGGTTAGCGGTAGTAGCAGATGTTGTGGCCAACATCTGACAAACACCATATGAGAACAAACAGACACCAGGCCATACATCTCAAAGATGAAGCAGAGGTTAGAATGTTGTGGCCAAAGCATCACATGCACATCAACGACACTGTTCTCAGTTGAGTAACAGTTATCACTCACATCCGCCGGATCGGGTAGTGAAGGATCGCCTGGACATTATCACGTATTTGATGGACACAGTTGAACCAACAACACTCCAACGCATGCTTGTGATTCCGGCCCGACTCTCTTTCCACTCAACTGAATAAACAGTATGGGCCAAATGAGTATGGTACATTGAGCAGACACTAGGTGTCAGGTGATTGCTTCATGTTAATCCAACCGATCCTAGTCAGACAATTCTAGGCTACCAAAAAATATGCAAGAATCCGACGAAAAATGCACCCCTGCAGAGAGCAGGAAGAAGCAGGAGCAGTACTCCATGCACAAGATCGAGATATTACGGTGGTTCTGAAAGCAATGCGTTAGAGGCCCAGTGTATTATCAAAACAAGATTTCTGAAGAAACACTGGTCCTGCAATGCGTTGAAGTCCTAGGACACAACCCATCCCATTTTTGTTTCCCTCCCCTCCCCCGAATACCATGATACACAAATAATGTCATAACGAGCGTCAGCAACTGATTCCACTAGCCCCAGAGTTTCGATGGTAGTGATGCCAAAAGTGGTTACACATTACAGCCAAAATAAATAGAGACCAGGCCAATCAAAATAAATAGAGACAAGGCCAATCAACTCACCCGTAAAAGACGAACTCGGACCCAGATATCATGTGTACCATGAGATGACCAGCACATATTCTCACATTCACGTCATGGGTACCGGATACCAAGTATGCCGTACACCCGTACGGCAGACAGAGAAAGACTACGGTTGAAACGGATTGGTTTATTGGTCCTTAAGGCGGGCGACGATCAGACGACTGTTTCGGGGGAAGTCTCAGCTCGCCGACACCTGCGAAAGGCACCGTTTGGGTCAGCAGCGACAGTTGAGCACCGTAGTGGTAACAGCCAGACAGCTATACAATTAATACGGCTCAAGTCTTGAGAACGCTCGCAGGACGGGGACCAAACGATGCTCACGAGAATACTACCAAATGAAAACGAGAAAACAATTCATCCAGCCTTCCACATCCAAAGCAATGTTCCATAATCCCATTTCCCTAAACCGACATAGCATCCTGTCCAATGGCAAGTTTCAATTTATATTTTACTGACATCAAGCCACATTAGTAATTCCTTCACGAACCTATTCGCACAGCAATGTCAAACATCTCCTTAGAAAACTGGTTGTCAGAATGGTTCCAAACACCAAAAGTCGCAATCCTCAAATATGTTGTATCCCATATTTCTGGTTTGCAAATGGCTGCATCTACACACTTCCAGCATGAGATAGCCCTGCAAGTCATTTTACCGTAATCACGGGAGAACACTGAATTGATTCCACAAGAAAATCACCCAGTGAGCCTGGTCATCAAGCACCACATTAAACTTAAATTGCAGGGTTCCAGGCAAAGTAGGTGGCAGGGCATGCTTGCCAATCGCGCACAAATTAACACTAAGCATACAAAAAAGAAGCATTTTTAAACCAGCTGTATAGAAGCCCAACAGATAGCCAAATATAGTATTCCTATCTTCAAAAGTAAATACTTTAAGCATACCTAAAACATACACAAAACTTAAAATGGAGGCAAGCAGTGACAGGAGGTGCAATGGTAGCCTAGTAGTGCTTCAACTCACCTTGAAGTCTTCTCCATCCCGTGCACTGGCGAGCTGAAGAGGGGAAGACATGAAGCTTTAGTATAGGCAGGTACATCATTCACAACACAAAATGGTAAATCAACCTAAAAAATTGCAGAATCTTCAAAAGAAATCAGTATTAAGTCCCTTATAGTCATCATCAGATGGGGGTAACCACTGAATCGGTGTAAAATATTCATGCTTACCCACTGCTGCAGACTGAAGAGCCTCGAAGCCATAAACCTGCAAATCGGCAGTCAATATAAAATTTGCCTGATTTGATAAATGCACAGTACAGTATTTGGGTTGTTGACTACTGGGGCCAACAGATGCATAATTTGGTGTGGCACAAAATTATTAGTAAATGAGGACATTGTTAGCAAAACCCAGTTTCATCCCGACCAATTATAAAGGTGCGTGCCAACTGTCCTTCGACAGTTGGCACGCAATTATAAAGGTGCGTGTGACCTGACCTTCGACGGCGGCCTGGTGACCCAGGTATTAAAAATGGGTATCAATGGAAAGCTCTCAGCATGAGCAATACAATGGTCCTCGCCTCATCTTTGTACGTACGCCACAAGCTGATACTAAACAAAAAAACATGTGCATAGATGGCGATAGTTTGCCCTGGAAGTCGATGGGGGAGCATTCCGGGCGCGAGAGAAAGCTCCAAGTCCATTTTAGTTTTTTTTTTCTCCAAGTCGCTTTTTTATCATCGCTCCCGAAAAAAACCCACCCTGGCATTTTGCCCCGTGACGAACATCACGAGTACGTCACACCCTACTGTTCACATGTTCGCAGTCACGTAAGGCCTCGACGACGCTCCTGTCTGTAGTCCCACACACAATGCGGTGTGTCGCGCGGCGGCCCAGTCGCCAGTGGCGGAGGCGGTCGCCGACCAGTCCTCGGTCCAGTCGCTGGCGGCGGCCGGAGCCACTGCAGAACCGGCCGGCACCGTGCCGAAGTCGGCCGCCGCCGGCACCACGTCCTCCACGGCCGGCGGCAGCACAGCGGCCGCAGCAGCAGCCGCAGCCGCTGTGGCAGCGGCGGCCGCCTCCTCAGCGGCCGCCTCACGCTTCTGCTGCTCCTCCTTCTCGATCTCCTCCGGGTCGCGGTAGAAGAACAGGTCGGGCATCACCTCCCACTCGCGCTTGCGGCCGATCGTGCCGCGCAGACGCAGCACCTGGCGGCCGGACGACAAGTCAGGTCATCACACGAGACGTCAGGTCATCACACGACACGTCAGGTCATCACACGAGACGTCAGGTCATCACACGACACGTCAGGTCATCACACGACATGTCAGGTCATCACACGATACGTCAGGCCATCACACGAGACGTCAGGTCATCACACGACATGTCAGGTCATCACACGACACGTCAGGTCATCACACGACACGTGGATCACTGATGACGTCACACAGTGTCAATGTCAGGTCATACACAACGTCAGTCCACAACGTCCATCACAAACACGAACGTCGGTCATACGACATGTCAGGTCATCAGCGACATGTCAGGTCATACACGAGACGTCAGGTCATCACACGACATGTCAGGCATCACACGACACGTCAGGACATCACACGAGACGTCAGGTCATCACCCGACACGTCGGCAGAACAACCCCACGCAACACTAGGCACACACAGACGCCAGTCAGCACACGAGACGTCAGGCATCACACGAGACGTCAGCACCCATCACACGAGACGTCAGGTCATCACACGAGACGTCAGGACATCACACGACACGCCCGCCATACCACTGGCGCTGCAGGGCACACCCGGCGCGGTGTAAAAACACAAGTCAACTAGAAGATGACAACCAATGTCGTCCTCAGTGTTCGGCACAGTCGAGTTTATCACAGCAAGACTGCTTCCTAAGGGACACACTGCAATATAGTCCATCAAGTTCCCGGAGGAACCTGGCGCCCAAAGGCTCATGCAGGGCCAGCGGGAGTGGCGAATGGACAAGTGTTTTGCCCGTGACACAGAAACATGCACACAGAAAGCTGGCACGCCGCACAAGCGTTCTGACCATACCAGTTCTGGACTGATCTTCCACATCCCGAGTCGCCTCAGCTCGCCGCGTACCTCGTGCGCCAACATCCACCACATGAGGCCAATGCTGTGGTAGCCCTTGTTGTTGCAGGGGATGGCGATGTCGACGTAGCGCGACGGCGAGTCCGTGTTGCAGAAGACGATCACGGGTATGTTGACATAGGACGCCTCGGAGGTGGGCTGGGCGTCCATGCGCGGGTCCGTCACCACCAGCAGACGCGGCTCACGGAAGCCGCCCTGTGGGAACACTTCAGGTCAGGGCCGCTAGTACTATTACAGTGCTCGCCTGTGGAAACACTTCAGGTCAGGCCCACTAGTACTATTACAGTATTTGCCTGTGGGAACACTTTAGGTCAGGCCGCTAATCATATTAAAGTACTTGCCTGTGGTAACACTTCAGGTCAGGCTCGCTATGCATATTACAGTACTCTCCTGTGGGAAAATTTCAGGTCAGGGTCACTAGTTATATTACAGTGCTCGTCTGTGGTAAAACTTCAGGTAAGGCTCGCCTGTGGGAACACTTCAGGTCGTGCTCGCCTGTGGGAACACTTCAGGTCAGGCTCGCTAGTCATATTACAGTACTCGCCTGCAAGAACACTTCAGGTCAGGTTTGATGGTTATTATAGTCATAAATATTCCTCGGTCAGTAGTGTTTTCGGGACTACCGCGCGCAAACCACCCTTGGATATTTCCCGCCCTTGATCAGGTGAATGCGCACCAGACGGGTTAATTTCCCAAGACAATACGCATCTGCACCGTTGACTTGTCGCAGGGAAGTGTCGATTTCAAGCATTCAAATGCTGAAAACTGAAATGTTTTATATGCGTGAGGAAACGGAGCTTGATGAACACCAAGAACATGCATTCCAACGCTGGGTTATGTAACGTTGCTAACCTCTCACGCCGACTAGCCGCGAGTGGACTCTCGGTAAATGCCCTCGGCTGTGAGATTCGAATCCACAATCTCGCGATCAAGAGTCCGATTCTCTACCAACTGAGCTACCGCGGCCACCTTTGTGAAGATCAGCCAGAATATGAAGACTTCAAAAGAGAACATGATTGGGGCACCCACATCCCAAATAAACTTTTTCGTATAAACAAGACCTACAGGTTACTCGCTGATCATGAGTTAGTTGTTTTGGTTTTGGGGCGCCTCGACCATAAAGTGTGATCATTTAACGCCCATGACGTTGATTTATAATGTTAAAGTCCTATTGTGTTACTGAGGTCAGTATATGGACTGAAATTTTACCGCTCGCAGGTACCTGAATATATTCCCAGAATTAGCTATGTTCGGGTCATCTGCTAGAATGTCGCGATATGTTAAATATCCGACATCATTTCCGAAAGAAAACCTACCCTCCCTTGAGAAGCGATTGCACGCGAAGAGCACGTGTCACACCATGGGAACGTCCAGACAGCGAGGGCACGTGGGCCTCTATTTCGTCTGTTTTTATATTTCACAAAAGATGAAGCGCAGAAGACTGAGCAGGAGCTGAATGGCCGCTTCACCAAAGCCGTGGTGATCAAGGGAACAAGATAGCACCACAGGTTCTGCCCTGTGAGTCAGAAAATAATGCGGATCCACGTCCTCTCAGAACACAAGACTGGCAACCATGTCAAGGTGTTGAAGTGATATGTTGGTGCGATGTTGTGTTCTATCGATAGGTATATGTATATGTCAATAGGCACCTGTAATTGTATCTGTGACCTGACCTCAGGTCACGTGACCTAACTTGGCCCATCGGGTCATCCCACGTATCACTGTAACCGTCTCGATGTCACGAACACAATAGCATTGAGTTCAGCTGTTTACCTCATTTATGGATACAGTTTTAGCCAAAAATCAATTCGTGACCGCAGATCAACTGACCTTGAACACCCTAATGTAAATGTCACCTTATGACCTGATGGCAGTATAACAGGCACCAACCGACCGGTTTCGTCGTCGGGAGCCACTCTGGACCATTTCGAAACCGTATGCCAAATAGATGCGAAGCTATCGACGGACAGGGGGACCAACCAGCGGGTCGTGTCGGCATTGCGATGCCTAAAAGTACTTTTTACAGGTCGAACCCCACGTGTTTTATTTATTTATTTGAAATGGCATGAATGGGGCTCAAATCGTCATCAGACGAGTTATAATTTCAGCATCCAAAAAGGTCAAGGTCACGTCATAAAACATAGGTCACGAGGTCACGTGACCTAGTAAATTGAATATTGAAAATCCGAAATGGCCAACTTGTTCCATGGTTCATCCCAATTCAACCAAAAAAGGTTCAACGAAATGGCTCCATTATCCTCAGAGTTATAGGTTGCCAAATTTAGGTCTTCTCCCTGACCTTGGGAAATTTGTTAATACTATCTTGGGAAATATTTTTGGGAAATATTTTTTCTTCAATCATAAATGAATTATTCGCCATTGATCGCCCCGGTACACAACTTTTGAAGAAAAAAAATGGTCAGACGGCACCCACCATGGAATGCCTCCTCATATAAACTTTGAATATTTGCCTAGTGCAGTTCAAATCGATTCTGATTCTGGCTGAAGTATCATATAAAGATTCTGGCTGAAGTAAGCATGTTATTAGGGAAAGTTAACTTCCAACAACGTTTCGCGGTCTGCTCTACCCATTAGAAAAGGAAAATTAATTTCAAAATTTCAAACAAATAATTTTTTTCCTTCGGGGCCCAAAAGTGAATGGACCTGCTCGATTTCGCTGTACTTTTCTGATTCCAAATAACTTTTCCTTTTTTCAAATATCCCCAAAAATGAACTCCTGAGCCAAAAACATAATTTAAGTCATGAAATGTCGTGAAAATCCAGACCCCTAGTGACGCCACTTTTGTGGAAATGTTTCTGAGGGGTGGATCCTGACTACTCATCGAGCGCTTTCGGAGGACATCTCTCGTTTTCTTGCGACGCTTAGTTTGGATTTTAGAGGGGGGTTACTCCCATCCGAGAGGGGTGTGAGGATCTGACCGGAAAGACGGCGCGGGTTAACAATTGGCATCAAATCATCAAATCGGCAGTTTCTAGAAGCAATCCTGCACGCCACATGACGTCTCTTTAACGAGACCACGAAACCTACCAAAAGGACCACCTCAAGGAAGACCCTATCGATACACTGGACGCTATGGTCTCCAGCAACGATGCTTCCAGGGTTCAATTCTCACCAAATGCCATGGTAGCTGGTTGACTACATCTCGCAACAATGTCGCCCTCGTGATACCCTGCTGGGAAAAATATTTCAATAAGAGTCGAAAGCAAAGTCGAACATCGTGGTGGCAAACGACGTTTCAGCATCCTTTTGACATTGCATCATTTTAATCACTCTCTTCTGATGTCGTTCACCATTTGAAAACAAAGGAATAGCAAATGCCGGTCTCTGTTTTGGTGACGAGACCGGACAAAACCTTACTGTTCTATCAGTTCTCGCTACGTGTCCCCCCGAGTGAAACCCAATACCTCTCATGTGGTACGTGGAAACACGGCTCGGTAGAAAAAGGGTCCTTCCGTGACTACCGGATCGATACATATGCGGCCAGAATAAGGGCAGAACAAATCAATCGCATATTGTAATAGCCAAAGGCAACCACCATTCGTGCCCAACACTGGCGACACATCTAGTCAAGAACTCACGAATTTCAAGAAGATCCCTGTCCAAAGTTCATCCCGTCCTTTAGTTCTCACGGCTAAAGATTCACCCGAATTAGTCCCACAAAATGGAAAACTGCCCACTGACACTCCCGGCCGGGGGCTAAACGCGAGCGCGCGAACCCTGTGTTGCGAAGACTGGGGAGACCAGCGCAGGCCAGCGCTCTAACCAACTGAGCTACCGGGGCGGCCAGTCGGTAAAAGCGGCATCATTATTGACTAAGTGGCCTGCACATGGATATAACTATCATTTCACCGTAGGAAATGCCCCATATACCACCTACAATTATCAGAATCTATAATACCAACTACCGTGACGAATATCTAATGTTATTGATTTTTATCTAATTGATTATCTAATTGTTATCTAGAGACCCCTAGTGACGACGGCGCCACCCAGCAGGATACATCCTCGCAATGTCCATATCAACAGTAGGGAATCCAGTCATTGAAAAGCAAAATCAAGGAAACCGGGCAATCACTTCGGACTCGAAGGATGCCATATTACCGAAGATATGCGAATAGGGATTGTAAAAACCAAATACGGCGCCACGGCACGAAAAGTAATCTACAGAGACATTATCAGATCCTGTGAGACTCCCTTAGCACCAGCAACCGCCATGGTCGTGTCGATGTTCCGGTGGATGATGGACAAGCGAACAGATGAGCAAATTCTCCGTACCTTCTATTATCTTTGGTCAATCTGAGCAAATGAACGGGCAGCCTACAACATTCAGTAATATTCCCCCGGGTTACTGTGCAGGTTCCCGGTAGATGAGCCGCACGAACAACGATCGAATCATCTGTGGAAAGCACGGCCAACGACGATACATCATTTCAGCTGTCACCGTCTTTTGCAACACCGACCCAGAAGAAGGTTCGGTGGGTAACATCGGGTGTTCCTGTCGGCTCTCAACTGATCCTGACGAGACAAGATGTAGTCTCCCAAGAATGGGTAAGAAGCCATCTTGGACGTCAACTGGCATCTCCATATCCAGTCAAAACACGCTAGAAACATGCTTTTATTGCGATTATCAAAACAAGGTACATGTTATTACACATCACTATTTTCTCACCACAGCGAAAACTTCGAAACGGAAGGTTCCCAAGTTCCAGAGACCGTTCGGTTACTCAATATTCGAGCCATCTGTTCTTCAGGAGCCACGACAGCCACACCGCGTCTTCGATGGATACTAATGTGGGCACGCATCTGAGCATCTGTCGACAGATGAGAGGTCGGCCAGCACCACACATGAACAGCAACACGGCGTCGTACTATCTATTCAGACCATCTGGTGACAAAGCATCACCCCAACACATAGGACACCCCAAAGCTGTAGCTCAGGACTTCTCCGAACACCATTCAATGGGGATTCTCCGAACACCATCCCTTCTTTACTGGGCAGGCACGAACGAAGCTCAAAGATCTTCTGTTCACGCAGTACGCTTAGACATCGAAAGTGTTCAGTTCCCGGGACTCGAAATCCTAACGTTAATCAAGCCTTCCAACGTGTGTGTATCCAATGTCAGGATCCACCAGACCGATAGGTACAGTAAGGCGGGTTTTAACAGAGGTCATTCATGTTTCCCAAAATTATAACCGCGAAGGCTAAGAACGCCATCACGGCTTGTTCATTGGGAACACCACTGGCATTTAAATTCATGGCTTGGTAAATGCATCATACCTGAGGGGCGTTTGTATTTTTGTTCTCACACGTGGCTTTTCACCCCTAAAAAGCGACCACATCCAGGTTAGCAAGCTGATCCAACATTTGCTCCCCATTCCACAAAGCACAGTATGCCGGAAAGGCTGAGAAGTTAACGTCTGGAGCTCTGGGTACCAAAAGTCCCGGGTTCAACATTCGCAACACTGGGGGCAGTTCGGTAAACAGTGGAAGTGTGGGAGGTGCCGTTCACCACGATCGTGCATAAAGGGCGTCGAGAATAACCCGACGAATAAAAAACAAAGAAAGCACAACGAACTTACCCACAAGTCAGTCGACTCGAGGATCGCGATCCCTGTAATCCTCGGTGCTTCTTAACAACAGACCCCTGCGGAACTCGGGACAATGCGACACTTCAGCGTCCAGATGACTGAAAAGAGGCAGACCAAACACCCTGGTCAGCTCGGAGGTAGTCCCAGGATAAAAGAAACAACCCAAAACATCATCAGTCCGCCCTAGAATCGTCATGAGATTCCGATTGTTCTAACCATTGATCAAGAGTATTCTCATCATGTAGTATAGAAACGGTTGCCATTGAAGAATTAAAACAAAAAGAATAATACAGAACAAAAGATACACATATGAAATACCTAGCGTTATACACAATAAAAAGCATGCAGGTTAGCAGGAGATTGAACACCCACCTACTTGGCTAGTCATAATCTATACTGTTCCCTATCGACGAGCGTCAATGCACCTTTAACACACAACCAAAAATAGGCCAGGTGCAAACGGTAGGGTGCCTAGTGTTGACTATTGATACAAGTTCCCCCGTCAGTCAGCCGACAAAGGAGGAGGAAAAATGAAGAAAATTCACATCTCCAGAAAGCAGCAGGGATCCCTGGCACCTTGGTTTGGGACATGACATGTACTTGGGACATACTCACCTCACTGTACATGGCTTCACGCCCAACCCACTGGACGTCAACACTCGATGGGACGAGTAGAAGACATCTCTCCACACAGGTCGGGATCAACTCGCATCTGTAGGGAGACGGGTGGTTAAATACAACGTCACGGGGGAACTCAACATGCACGAACGTCATACCATCAGGCAGTGAAGGTTAATCACGACATCTCAGAGAATGTAGGTAAATGTGTGTGGTCATCATGAAAGCTGAGCAAGTGTAGTCCGCCAACAGGACAGTTCCTCACCTCTAGTGTCCGAAGTCAACTCCCAACGGCTCGGAGACGGTGAGAACTGACTGCGCACGACGTTGCAAGATGCACGACGTACGGATCGAGGAGGCACGTAGCACCCGTCGACTGCAAAAGTTAACAATGGTTAAGCATATGCAGAGTGACTGTCACATCCACAACATCTAACGATGCATCAGATCTATCATTGGTAATCACAAATCTCATTGGATTGGCTCTTGATGTTCATCACTGGTTGCACCACAAGTAGAACTATCACCACCCACTACATCAGAAGAGCTTGCGGAGGCGGGGGTCACCACTAGATATCATCACGCACAATGGCGGAGTCACCACCCAAACGGCAGTACAACACGGGGTATGGCAGGGAGATCATCCACACAACAGTGAACGCCAGGTCGGCTAGGTATTTACCTTCATGGTTGGAGAGACTGGGATGGCATGGAGTGTGCCCGAGGTCAGGTCAGGTCAGGTCAGGGCTACAGTGGTCCTCACGGACAGTCGAAGCGCGAACAGTAGAAAGTGATCATCAAGCCTCACATCAGCAAGGTGGCAGGGTCGTCAGCGAGGATAGACGGCCTTACCTTGTAGTCCTGGTCTCCCGTAGTCTCATGCAATCCATGAGATAGAAGTATTCAGGCATGTCTTGAACATCGATCGGTTCTGATCTGAAAGCAGACAAATAACGCTAGCCTCCTTTACTAAGGCATACCCTTAGAGCCACGTGAAATCGTCTCAGACCTGTTGAGCTTGAAACTGTCACGGTGGTACAGTAAAGAAAATGTTCATCAGGAAAATTGGCGTGGTCAATGAACCTTTTAAACATTACCATAGTATACTACGACCCCAATCCATCGCATTAGAATCAAATGAGACATATCATAGATCCATACCGTGCACAGGCGTGGACATGTAAAGGGCTATACAGTCATCGGCAACACATGTAAATGTTAACATCGTCCGACTGGAACATCAAAGCTGTAATGCTTCTAGATCGCAAGTCATGCGTGAATCCTAATAATCACAGTCGTCAGAGTGTGACTGCATTCACGCAAGTCATGCGTGAATGCAGTCGTCTGCACGAAACAACCACCCAATTTTGCAACACCAGATCAAAGGATAATTTCCTCCAACTATCTACCATACACATTCTCCGATAGCCTTCGTCTCCTTTAGCACCATGCACCTGTGGAGCCACGATATTTTGACGCGATGCTACGATAAAATCATGGATGGTATGGTAGAAGCGACGAGATCGGGCAACTCGTCACTTTGTACAGTCATGATTGAGAATCTAGAATAAAAGCTACATGACTCCGAAGACTGGGATTAGTGGTGTAGTGATGTCGCTCCAGCAGTATTGGCCCAACATATGCACTCTTGTTACACGGCAGCACAATAACAAGTGTCTACACGGCAGCACGACTACACCATGTGTGTACACGATTGGATCCTCTGCAACACACACCCGATCAGAAGACATAATTTGGACTGTCACCGTCTTTTGCAACACCGAACCAGAATTAATTCCGGCACATAATATCGGGTGTTTATTGTCGGCTCTCAACTGATCCTCCGAGACGAAATGTAGTCTCCCAAGAATGGGTAAGAAGCCATTTGACCCATTGCATGTCAAATGGACCCATTTATGGCGCATCAAAGATGGTGGTGATAACTTCTTGTCAGATATTGGAATATCCAGATCAAGCTGAAACACACCTAAACTATTCCTTGGTGTTATGTCTGAAGATGCATCCAAATGGCCATCTTACACCGGTAATAACATCCCAGGAGCCAAGTATAAAAACATGATGCAAGACAGCAGAAAGTAATTCACGTTAGCTCACCTGAAGAAACATATTTCAATCGAAAGTGCCCCTCAGCAGTGACGTCGGTGCCCTTCATCTTCCAAGAACCCACCATAGAGCTCGTGTTCGTCCAAAAACTGTCACCAGATGGCAGGGTGGTCAGCACCGCTAACAAATAGTATGGTGCTATATGACGAACTTCATTCAGTTCCTTGGGATTTTCATGTCTGAAAATGGTTCACCTTTCCTATCTCACACCAGTAATAAAATCCCAGAAACCAACTGCAAAAACATGATGCAAGAAGACAGAAGGTAGTTCACGTTAGCTCACCTCAAGTAACATGTTTCAATCGGAAGTGCCCCTTATCCGTGACGTCGGTGACCTTCGTATCCCAAGCCGGTGTTGGTCCAAAACCTGTCGACAGATGGCGGGGCAATCAGCACCGCTAACAAACAGTATGGTGCTATATGGCGAACTTCATTCAGTTAGGATCGTCATCACTTTAGCTCAGAATTAAGTCCGTACCGACATCATGATAGCAGCCACACATCACCTTCCTTTCAAAATAATGATAAAGTTACTAACCTTCCACCCCAAGTTCTTGCTGCTGACCCAAACATCACGGGCCGTCTCGCATGGTGCCATCTGTGACGCGGGACATAACGTGGTCAGGGAGATAGAACAATAGGGTCTCCGCTACACCAGGGCATTTGTCAGGTAAGTACATCAACATGGGAGTTCAGTATTAAGTCCCTGTACTTTGTTGATCATCACATCGAAAAGTGGCACAAATAATCACAGTCTTCAGCAACGGTACATGCCCTTGTTTTCATCATCAATCATCTTTGCAAATAGGATTCCCTGCATGCAAGCATTGCATAGCATTACTGACCATGGGCATTGAAGCATCCATGCGTAACGAAACCAACATACGAAGTCCACATCTGAAACAGAAGCAGGGATATCAGAACGCCATGAATCAAGTGCCACATGATTACACACGTTTCTCCTCAGATCAATAACAGTTCTCACTCACACCCGCCGAAGCGACTAGTGAAGGATCGACTGGAAAACATCACGTCTTAAGCACGATCGAACTACGCTGAAATATAGACTTCCAATTCTTGACTTTCCAGAAATCACTCACCTGCATGAAAACCATGGGTCTTCTGACTGATGTAAAGCAGTACCACACCTGTAATTGAGAAGAATTCAACACACTGAAGCAAGAGTGGGTGTTCTTGTCACGTATGAGAAGTTTCAGAAGGAAGGCAGCATTATCGGCGAATCTACATTGCTGTTCAGCCAAAACCATCGAGTGTCCATCATCGTCGCCCGACTATAATGTTATGGCATACAACAAAAAGCCACACATTCACAGTGCACGATCGTTTCGAACATCGCGTTACATACAATCGTCGGAATCCATAAACATTAACTTTCATGTTGGCCACTTGTCAGCCAGGCCGCCCTCCACATACCGTGACGGTGAAGAGGACAAGATCTGACGCTTGATGGGAGCGAGTTATCTGGAAAACTCCTGATAACGCGACGCTTCAACGACCTGACTGCACAGAGGGGGAACGAAGCCTTGGTCAGTTCATAGGAAGCACACACATCAATACAAATATACATAATGCATCATCAGTCCGCCCTAGAATCGTCACCAGATTCCGATTGTTCTAACCATTGATCAAGAGTATTGTCATCATCTAGTGTGGGAATTCGCCAAGATATGAAAGGAAAATGAGGTTTGATACCTTCCGTGCAAAGCCGTACAGGACATGAATTAGCAGACGAACACGTTACGTACTTTGCCGAAGAGAGCTCATCCACGAGTGGTTGGCCGGTTGGTACTTCTCTGGCAGCCAACCTGGTGATAAAGGTGTCGTGTGTTACATAATCCATCAAGCAAGCAACAAGCCGTGTCCAATACAACATAATACAATATCGAACCAGCATTAGGTCACGCGTTTAGTAGTCACATCAGCACCACTGTGACAGTGTAGGATTTCCATATTTTTTTCTTGGTAGTGGAGTACAAATTTTTTAGCTGGAGTACGAATTTTTCAGCTGGATTCCAAAAAATAGCTATGCACTTGCTGACAATTAACCTTGTTTTAGTGGGACTAAAAACCAATGTTAGCATTTTTGTTTGCATAAACATCTTGGCAAACGAAGCCATGTAAAAAACTTTGCTGCACTAAAAAAATGATTTGTCCATAACCAGGTAGTATTGCTTTAATGGGATTAAAAATAAATGTTAGCATTTCATGCTGTGTGTACCATACAAACATATATGTGCATATAGCTAACTGCTAAGTCAGCAACATGTCAGCAAGCTAAGTTATGAATAGGTGCAATTGTGCCAAGGAATGCAACCTAGCGGGAAATGCCCTCAGTAGCCAAAGTACTTTTTAAAAAAATATACATGTGATATCTGCAAAGTGTATAGATATTGCCTGAGTGTAGGTGGGTGATGTATTCCCAAAGTTCACAAACAAATATTCATGATAAATAGGCATGATGTGATGTGAATGCACCAATAACATTTATCCTGGCCGAGCTCAGGATGTATCGCACTCACTCATCTTGGGCGGACCACAACACACTGGGATCATCTTCCAACACACACTTCTGAAGGACTAGTCCCACAATTAATGAGCCGAGTTCACCCGTGATTAATTTGAATTATTGCTAACTTCCGTTGTTGTCCAAAATCCCAAGCACCCCAAAATGCATTTCATGGCCTGGTCAACCTTTGAGCCATTCCGAGTTTCTGCGTACGATTCGCCACTGACGCATAATACACAGCTCTGCCTCAGACCCCAAAACTGGCTGTGGTTAAATTATTAGCGAAGGATGAAGTTATAAGCCAACTTCATGAGCAATGATAGAGAAAATGGTAACAAAAGTATACTTAAACGATGTCAACGAAGGTCACAAACGCACACCCGACACCACGAACCCGCGCTTAACACACCTGGCACACTATTGGATATGGATGGACTATTGTTTTGGAATATATGATGGTTGAATAAAAATTATACTAAAACAATCCGTCTAAAATAGCTTTATTCTCACCACCAAGAACCAGTTATTTTGCATGGAAAAGCTAAACAAAATAATTGAAAACGATTCTTATGAATATTAAAAGTTCCTTTATGCACTTGCCTAGTTCATGTGTGGAATGTTTAGTTGAAGCAAGGATCGAGTTAGGAGTATCTAGAGCTGCTAGACGGGAGTACCTGTAAAACCGCCACACGGGCGGTTTTATTTTTCTTCTTAGATAGAGCTGGTCGGATTCGCTAACTCAGCCCGAGAAGTACAACTGTTCATAGGGCGGGGAACAGGGAATGGGTCGGAGTAAATTTCGGAACATGTATTACGGACCCTTCACTGACACCGATGAACCCAAAATGTGGTTATATCTCAAGGCGCTTGTTTATCTTCGCACACATTTACAAAAAAAATATGCGACAGTCATGCAAAAGTGCACAAATGACATTGGTTTCTTGGTGTAATCGCCTCGGAGAACTTGCTTGCTCCGGGGCGGATTTTAGAAAATTTGAAGTGATTTTCTTGCATTGAACGGGCTCATTGTGTCTAAAAAGTTGTCCCTTTCACAAAACGACCTTCGATTGCGCATTTAAAGCATTTACTGGCGAAACCAGGCTTCAACTTTAAACTCCGATTACACCAAGTACCCCTAGATTTGCCAACTAGAGAATTCTGGTGCTCCTTGGCGAGTACTCCAGCGCAAGGCTATAGAACACCTCTAGGCTCCAGCGCAAGTTTCCAAAGAGTAATATGAAATAGATATTCATTAATCTAAGTATGTTATATATCAGAAAAAATAATGATAAATATTGAACAAATATTGAATTAATTATTGACTTTATTGACATTAATATAGCGTTTTTCACATATGAAGCGCCAACGTTGTGCGTAGCCGGTTTTAGTAAGGTTCTTTATGAATTTTAGCGCCACACCGACGGCTCATTGTCCGTATGCTTTGTACTGCCTTTCAAGGATGTGTAGTGACGTTGGCTGGTCAGGGCGCTGGGGTCGCGGAAACTGCTAGTTGTTGTCAGGTATGGACTTTTAGTGGTAGCACTCAACCAAGCAATGTTGTTCTTCGTTTTCCCTTCTGGAGTACAAAATATCTCATTTAGTCTAGTCACAATCCTGGAGTACAAAATGTATTGGTATGCATGACACCAACAAACTCCAGTTTTTCCAACACTGCACCGTGATATGACAGAACAAGATACATCACGTGTGTAAACGATTGGATCCTCTGTAACACGCACACCCGACCAGAAGACAACATTTGGACTGTCACCGTCTTTTGCAATACCGAACCAGAATTAAGTCCGGCACATAACATCGGGTGTTTATTGTCGGCTCTCAACTGATCCTGTGAGACGAAATGTGGTCTCCCAAGAATGGGTAAGAAGCCATTTTACCACTTGTGCAATTGGGGTTTTATGGCACATCAAAGATGTTAGTGACCACTTCATGTCGGATATTGCAATATCCAAACCAAGCTGAAACATGCCACATATATTCCTTGGGATTATCATGTCTGAAAATGGTTCACCTTTCCCATCTCACACCAGTAATAAAATTCCAGGAGCCAACTGGAAAAAAAAACTTGACGATGCAAGAAGACAGAAGGTAATTCACGTTAGCTCACCTCAAGTAACATGTTTCAATCGGAAGTGCTCCTTATCCGTGACGTCGGTGACCTTCGTCTCCCAAGCCGGTGTTGGTCCAAAACCTGTCGACAGATGGCGGGGCAGTCAGCACCGCTAACAAGCAGTATGGTGCTATATGACGAACTTCATTCAGTTAGGATCGTCATCACTTTAGCTCAGAATTAAGTCCGTACCGACATCATGATACCAGCCACACATCACCTTACTTTTAAAAGAATGATAGTTACTAACCTTCCACCCCAAGTTGTTGCTGCTGACCCAAACATCACGGGCCGTCTCGCATGGTGCCATCTGTGACGCGGGACATAACGTGGTCAGGGAGATAAAACAATAGGGCCTCCGCTACACCAGGGCATTTGTCAGGTAAGTACATCAACATGGGAGTTCAGTATTAAGTCCCTGTACTTTGTTGATCATCACAGCGAAAGGTGGCACCATAAACACAGCAAATCACTGCGTCGGCAACTCACTGCCGCACCTACATCACTTGAAATTAGAGACAGGCTCGAACCTATACAAAATTGCACACAAGAAACAAGAGATAGAACAAACGCATCACCTCTATCCCAATCCCAACACTCACGTGCTCAAGGAATAGGTGACTTCTTCCACGATGAGATTCCAGGATCCACTGCCGACAAACACATGTCATGGGAAGCCACCCACTGCTAACATGTCACCATACATAAACAACATCAGCTAAATGTTTGTCTCAGCCGAAACGTCAACAGTCTAACATGTACAGACATCACGTGAAGAGTTCTGACGGGCACAGGTCTGCCATGGTGTGAGCCTCACCTGAGGGTCCATCCGAAGGGTGTGACGTCACATTCCTGGCACGAGACGCCATCCAGACTGTACTGGTGTCTGTGGACCAACCATCCGTCACACAGCAGTGGCGGCACCACAGGTCAGACAGACGGCCACATGTGTCAGAGATCTCGGTGGTAGGTGTGAGGTAATCAGTCGACTCAGATAGCAAATACTGGCTCATCACAGGTACCGTGTGGAGGGAGAGGGGGAGGTCGGCGGTGATCAGTCCTCACCGTGTCAGCGCCGGGAACCAGTGGCCGCCGCGGCAGTCTGTCGACAAGGAGACACACCGGTCAGTGGACACCAGACGAGGCCACTACCACCAGCAGCACGTGGACAGTAGCCGTCAGAGCCAGAGTAGACGTCCTGCGGCCGTCCGGTGGGCGGCGGCGGCCGTGCAGCACGCCATCACCGTCAGAGAACCTGACCGATCGGCAGTGTGGCACAGCCGCCACGACTCGGGCCCACGTGGCGGCCGCCCACGCGGACGGCACCGTCAGAAAATGGATCATGGTTGTCATCACGGGCAACGGCGAGGGGCCGGCATACACGGCTCTATACGGGACCGGGCAGACTGGAATACAAACAGCCCGACACTGGCAACCAACTAGAGTACAGACGGATCGTAGTGCCATCCCCTTTACCCACTAAACCTCGTAGCATAGGGAAGATGTCCTAGGAATAGTCCAAACCGCATTGCGCATACATCGCGCAGCTTCTCGGGCATATTGAATATTCCCGATTGCTATCTGATTTCAAGAGCACTTCGACAAATTCGATCATGAGCAGGAATTATCACGCCCATGTGTACACCGTTACACCATCTATGGTGTACATGGTCAAGCTTCCGCAGAGTGCAGCGATTCGCACAAGCATATTCCAGCATGTAGCAAGTAACAGGGCCACATCATAATACGAGCGTTGACTGGTTGCCCGCGTATAACGTTCGGGAAACATTTTCCAAATGCATTACTCGGAACCAACTAATTCGCAGCGTGCTGAGATATTAACTCGACAAGACTTTCTCGGTCCGCGCCGAGGAAATCGTAAATCTCATCTCGCGAGGCACATGTACTGCATAATGGAATGCAAAACTGACACTTTTGGTACGTGTTCTTTCAGATGACAGCTGCCTGTGATATGATGTGGCAACAGGAAATACTCCGGGAGCCGTGTAATCACCATATTTGGTGATGTGCGAGCAGTCCTAACTTCCCATCGGGTCTCGTGTTGGTTGGTTATTTGGGTTTAGGGGCACATTGTCTGCTTCGGTCATCCAACGCCCATAACAATGTTACATTGATGGCTTAGGATGATTGGTGACAACAGTAGTGCACGATCAGTGAAACAAGGAACGGGTCCCGTGTTACGTCTCCACGTATGACGCTACTTGTCTATCTTAAAATGTACCCAGACGAATGGTATCCCTCAAGGAAGTATAATAAGCATTACAGTGTTCACCATTACGATAATGCCATATAACACTAACCATAGGATTGCTTTACGACGCACTTAGAAGCTGAAGCCATATAGCGTCGTCTGCCTCTCACCCTCCATGAACGTAACAATCCAGGATTACATCCATCAGAAGACCTAAGAATTCCAATTGGTACAATTAGACGGGAAACAGCAAAATATACCTTACCTCCATCAAGTTACCACCAAAAGCAGTTCCAGGCGACGTTCACCCTCGGAAATTCTGTGGAAATACGGCTGGATATACAAAAGCTACTGTCGTAGGCATTAAATGGTCACAGGTATGAATCAGATAGGGGCGAAATTATGCATTCACGTGTTATCATAACCAAGTTCAATCATCATAGGTGCCTGACGCTAGGGTCTTTTCACGGCTCTTCCTCAGAAGCTGAGGACATATAGCGTTGCCTGTCCCACCTTGGGCATATTTCCCTCCCTCAACTTAGAAAGACAAAACGTCAGAGAGCGGATGGAAAGCAATTATGGTATCACTGAACTACAGGAAACTAAGCGGACACCAAGTACAAACCGGAGCCCTATGCACACTGGACCTCAGTGGTGACAGGATCAAGGGCTATCCTGTGCGGTACTACCGACGAGGTATATTCAACATGTAAACCCAACGCGGGGTACAATGACATAATATACATGTATATATATGCGTCTAATGTGTAAGTATATAAAACCAGGACCAAGTATATAAGGGCAAAGCGAAAATGAAGACAGTACAATCCAGAAAATCGCAACACAGCGGTAAGTGTCTTACCATAAACGGTGATACCCGGACTGCCATGTCGTTCAGGTGATAGAAGGCTGTGAACAAAGGAAAAACGTCAAGCAGCGGACGCGAAGGCGACCACGCGAGGGAACTGTATATAATTTCAGTATCCTTTTGATATATAATCATTATCTGTCACTTTCAATTGTTCATCATTTTCCAGACGAATTGCCAATGTATAACTGCAATTTTGGGCAGTGTGGAAGAAAAGGTAGCTCACCTTTCCATGAGAGGATATCACCACCAGCCTTTTCAGGTGAAGTCCGAATCGCTTCTCGGAAATTCCGTGGAAGTATGGCTGCATAGAAAAAGACAAAGTCGTGACCACCAAATGGCTGTGTATATGAATCAGATAGGGGTGAAAGAATGCACTCATGTCTTGTCATAGCAATCTTCAAACATCATTCGTACATGACATTGCTTCGATTCAAGAACCTACCATGACATGTTCATTAGTCAGAAACTCAACGAAAACCATGAGGCAAAACGTTACCCACCGTTCGTGCTATTCGTCAAAAATGAATAATAACTGCTCTTCTTGTGAATAGCATTGACCTGGCAGAGATTCCAGATCTACCGGTTTCCAAGGCAAAACCCGTAGAAACCTATACAGGAACATAATCCACAATTACATCTATCAGAAGATCGAATAGTTCCATTGTGTACAACTGGACGGAGAACAGCAAAATATCCCTTACTTCCGTGACGTTAACACCAGAGGTACTTCCAGGCGACGTCCACTCTCGGAAATTCTGCGGAAATGGCTGAATATACAAAAGCTACTCTCGTAACCATTGCATGGGTACAGGTATGAATCAGATAGGGGCGAAATTATGCATTCACGTGTTATCATAACCAAGTTCAATCATCATTGGTGACTCACGCTAGGGTCATTTCACGGCAACATCGGAGGATTCCACGTACACAAATAGCGAATCACTCCAAATGCAATGTGCAACGAGAGACCATACCCACCTTGCTTGTTCATCCAATCTTGACCGAGACCAACGGCCACCGCAGTGGTCCTGCAGATCTCGAAAGTGACTGTTACTCCATAGTACGAAATTCAAAGCAGCATGATGGTCCGTCCGCTGCAAAGAGCAATACCAGGTAAGCGCATGCTGATTGAATGCCAGATGTAAAAAGCAAACAATGCGTCAGCTCTATCATTGATAATCACATATATCATGGAATTGGCTCAAGATTTTCATCATGGATCACTTCTCACCATGCAGAAGAGCAAACATTCACTTTCGTGCTCACCTTTGCAACTTCGTGGAACCGAATCGGTATGGTGACTAGTAAGTGTTTGCTCAATCTGAAACGGCGAGAGGGCGTCAGAGAAGGCTGAGACTGTCAGTGGAGGGCATCTCGACCCAACATCATTCAGCCACATCGTGTCATCTCCAGAGCAGAGCGTCAAAATTGCAGGATATTGTCATCAGAACTGTTTGAGGAGGCTGTGTACCAAGCTGTGGTCGCGGGGACCCTCTCACCTGCCGCGTGTGACGTGGAGAGGTCACACCACAGGTGACCTGACACGGTCCGCCGGTCTGGACAACAGACGAGGTGTGTCAGTCCCACAGCAGCCGTCCACACACTCACACCATCTGACTTCGAGTGGCATCAGGGTGGGAACAGTCAGCAGTGCCCGGGGCAGGTATGTCCGCCCGTTCGCTAAATATCATCACGCGTAGTGGCGGAGTCACCACCCAAACGGCAGTACAACACGAGGTATGGCAGGGAGACCACAAGGCAGTGACAGCCAGGTAGGCTCGGCATTTACCTTCTTGGTTGCAGAATCTGCTGCTGCCAAACAGCCATTGTCTTAGTCGCCGTCGTGTTATAACCTGCGGGCAGGATGCCAGTCAGCCAAGAGACAACCGATGGATGGTGTAGGGTGTAACTGAGGTCACGTGTAATCTCCAGTGGTCTCCATGGGCTGATGGAAGGCGAAGAGTAGACAGCGACCAGCTAGCTTTTTGGGTACTCAACTATGCATACACATGTTACTTGAAGATGCACTTGCTTGATAAATGCGAACACTTGCATTGAACAAGTGACGAGTCATCATCGAGGAAATCGATCGTTACTGGGCTGCAGACAGGGCGACGAAAGAAAATGCACCAAATGTATGGGATATGTATAAATGTGGTCCTCAGTGTTCGGCACAGTGGAGTCTATCACGACAGGACTGCTTCCTAAGGGACACACTGTAATGTAGTCCACCATGCTCCCGGAGGAACCTGGTACCCAAAGACCGTGCTGAGCCAACGGGAGTGGCGAATGGACTAAAAACACCTCATGGGACTCCTAAATAGACCCGAAACATGTACGCTAAATGCACCACAACAATGCAACAGTGTCCTGGGAGTTACAGTATTGATATTCTGTCCTATCAATCACAGCAAAAACATATGCCGCAGTGGCGGGGATAGTGCCACTCCAGTGCGGTAAGTGGCGGAGAAACGAGGTAAGCGGTCAGGGAAAACGATGGCTATCCACGTGGCATCACCGTCAGGTAAGCGTTTCAATTACCTTTTTGGTTGGACACACCGCTGCAGAACAGCATCTATCCCAGTCATCATCGTGATGTGACCTGTGGACGGGAGGTCACCGTTAACCACGTGACCATCGACAGATGACCTCGGGTGTGGGCTGAGGTCAGGTCAGGGCTACAGTGGTCTCCACGGGCAGTCGGAGCGCGAACAGTAGACAGTGGTCATCAAACCTCAAAGCAGCAATGTGGCAGGGTAACCAGCGAGGGTGGACGGCCTTACCTTGCAGTACTGGAGGCATCCATGAGATACAAGTCTTCAGGCACGTGTTGAACGTCACTCCGTTCTGACCTGAAAGCAAATAAAAATAATGCTAGCCTGCTTTTTTTAGGCCCTTAGAGCCACAAGAAATTATATCAGACCTGTTGAGCTTGAAACTGTCACGGTGGTAAAGTAAAGAAAATGCTCATCAGGATAATTGTGGTCGGCAAACCATGTATGCATTACCATAGTATACTACGACCCCAATGCATCGCATTAACATCAGATGAGCTATCATAGATCCATACCGTTCTCAAGCGTGGACATGTAAAGGGCTATACAGTCATCGGCAACACATAATTTTCGCATCGTCCGACTCCAACGGCATCAAGGCTGTAATGCTTCGGGATCGCCAGTCACGCGTGAATCCTAATAATCACAGTCGTCAGCAAGCGTACATGTCCTTCTCATTATCAACCATGCTTGCAAACAGGACTCACAGCATGCAGGCATTTCACAGCATTACTGACCATGGGCAATGAAGCATCCATCCGTAACGAAACCAACATACGAAGTTCACAGCTGAAACAGGAACAGAGATATCAGAACGCCATGACTAAAGTGTCACACGATTCCACACGTTTGTCCTCAGATCAATAACAGTTCTCACTCACAGCCGCCGAAGCGACTAGTGAAGGATCGACTGGAAAACATCACGTCTTAAGCACGATCAAACTGCGCTGAAATCTAGACTTTCCATTCTCGACTCTCCAAGAAATCACTGACCTGCATGAAAACCACGGGTCTTCTGATTGATGTATAGCAGTACCACACCTGTACTTGAGAAGAATTTAACACACTGAAGCAAGAGTGGGTGTTCTTGTCACGCATGAGAAGTTTCAGAAGGAAGGCAGCATTATCGGCGAATCTACATTGTTGTTCAGCCAAAACCATCGAGTGTCCATCATTGTCGCACGACTATAATGTTATGGCATACAACAAAAAGCCACACATTCACAATGCACGATCGTTTCGAACATCGCGTTACATACAATCGTCGGAATCCATAAACATTAACTTTCATGTTGGCCACTTGTCAGCCAGGCCGCCCTCCACATACCGTGACGGTGAAGAGGACAAGATCTGACGCTTGATGGGAGCGAGTTATCTGGAAAACTCCTGATAACGCGACGCTTCAACGACCTGACTGCACAGAGGGAGAACGAAGCCTTGGTCAGTTCATAGGCAGCACACACATCAATACAAATATACATAATGCATCATCAGTCCGCCCTAGAATCGTCACCAGATTCCGATTGTTCTAACCATTGATCAAGAGTATTGTCATCATGTAGTGTGGGAATTCGCCAAGATATGAAAGGAAAATGTGGTTCGATACCTTCCGTGCAAAGCCGTACAGGACATGAATTAGCAGACGAACACGTTACGTACTTTGCCGAACAGAGCTCATCCACCAGTGGTTGGCCGGTTGGTACTTCTCTGGCAGCCAACCTGGTGATAAAGGTGTCGTGTGTTACATAATCCATCAAGCAAGCAACAAGCCGTGTCCAATACAACATAATACAATACCGAACCAGCATTAGTTCACGCGTTTAGTATGTCACCTCAGCACCACCGTGATATGACAGAACAAGACACACCACGTGTGTAAACGATTGGATCCTCTGCAACGCACACACCCGACCAGAAGACAATATTTGGACTGTCACCGTCCTTTGCAATACCGAACCAGAATTAAGTCCGGCACATAACATCGGGTGTATATTGTCGGCTCTCAACTGATCCTGCGAGACGAAATGTGGTCTCCCAAGAATGGGTAAGAAGCCATTTTACCACTTGTGTGATTGGGGTTTTATGGCGCATCAATGATGTTAGTGACCACTTCATGTCGGATATTGCAATATCCAAACCAAGCTGAAACATGCCACAAATATTCCTTGGGATGAGCATGTCTGAAAATGGTTCACATTTCCCATCTCACACCAGTAATAAAATCCCAGGAGCCAACTGTAAAAACATGACGATGCAAACAGACAGAAGGTATTTCACGTTAGCTCACCTAAAGTAACATGTTTCAATCGGAAGTGCCCCTTATACGTGGCGTCCGTGACCTTCGTATCCCAAGCTGGTGTTGGTCCAAAACCTGTCGACAGATGGCGGGGCAGTCAGCACCGCTAACAAACAGTATGGTGCTATATGGCGAACTTCATTCAGTTAGGATCGTCATCACTTTAGCTCAGAATTAAGTCCGTACCGACATCATGATACCAGCCACACATCACCTTACTTTCAAAAGAATGATAAAGTTACTAACCTTCCACCCCATGTTGTTGCTGCTGACCCAAAACATCACGGGCTGTCTCGCATGGTGCCATCTGTGACGCGGGACATAACGTGTTGAGGGACATAGAACAATAGGGCCTCGGCTACACCAGGGCATTTGTCAGGGAGTCAGGACATCAACATGGGAGTTCAGTATTAAGTCCCTGTACTTTGTTGATCATCACAGCGAAAGGTGGCACCATAAACACAGCAAATCACTGCGTCGGCAACTCGCTGCCGCACCTACATCACTTGAAATTAGAGGCAGGCTCGAAACTATACAAAATGGCACACGAGAAACAAGAGCCAGAACAAACGCGTCAGCACTATCCCAATCCCAACACTTACGTGCTTAAGGGATGGGTGACTTCTTCCACGATGAGATTCCAGGGCCCACTGCCGACAAACACCAGATGTCAGGGGAAGACAACAACTGCTAACATGTCATCAAACACAAACATCAGCTAAAGGTTTGTCTCAGCCGAAACGTCAACAGTCTAACATGTACAGACATCACGTGAAGAGTTCTGACGGGCACAGGTCCGCCATGGTGTGAACCTCACCTGAGGGTCCGTCCGAAGGGTGTGACGTCATATTCCTGGCACGAGACGTCATCCAGGCTGTTCCGGTGTCTGTGGACCAACCATCCGTCACACAGCAGTGGCGGCACCACAGGTCAGACAGACGGCCACATGTGTCAGAGATCTCGGTGGTAGGTGTGAGGTAATCAGTCGACTCAGATAGCAAATACTGGCTCATCACAGGTACCGTGTGGAGGGAGAGGGGGAGGTCGGCGGTGGTCAGTCCTCACCGTGTCAGCGCCGGGAACCAGTGGCTGCCGCGGCAGTCTGTCGACAAGGAGACACACCGGTCAGTGGACACCAGACGAGGCCACTACCACCAGCAGCACGTGGACAGTATCCGTCAGAGCCAGAGTAGACGTCCTGCGACCGTCCGGTGGGCGGCGGCGGCCGTGCAGCACGCCATCACCGTCAGAGAACCTGACCGATATCAGCAGTGTGGCACAACCGCCACGACTCGGGCCCACCTGGCGGCCGCCCACGCGGACGGCACCGTCAGAAAATGGATCATGGTTGTCATCACGGGCAACGGCGATGGGACGGCATACACGGCTCTACACGGGACCGGGCAGACTGGAATACAAACAGCCAGACACTGGGAACCAACTAGAGTACAGACGGATCGTAGTACCATCCCCTTTGGCCACTAAACCTCGTAGCATACGGAAGATGTACTGGGAATAGTTCAAACCGTATTGCGTATACGTCGCGCAGCTTCTCGAGTATATTGAATATTCCCGATTGCTATCTGATTTCAAGAGAACTTTGACAAAGTTGATCATGAGCAGGAATTATCACGCCCATGTGCCAATATACACCGTCTATGGTGTACATGGTCAAGCTTCCGCAGTGTGCAGCGATTCGCACAAGCGTATTGCAGCATGTAGCAAGTAACAGGACCACATCATAATACGACCGTTGACAGGTTGCCCGCGTATAACGTTCGGGAAACATTTTCCAAATGCATTACTCGTTTGTTTATTGGTTGGTTCACGACACACTTTATGCACATTCGCGGCTAATGGCGCCGCCCACACTGTTTCGCCGGTGGCCCGCGGGATTGGGAAATGTCCTGAGTGGCGCTAGAGTAAATGCATTACTAGGAACCACCTAATTCGCAACGTGCTGAGGTATTAACTCCACAGGACTTTCTCGGTCCGCGCCGAGGAAATCGTAGATCCCATCTCGCGAGGCACTTGTACTGCATTATGGAATGCAAAACTGACACTTTTAGTACGTGTTGATTGATTATTTGGGCTTAAGGGCGCGTGGACTACTGAGGTCATTTTGCGCCCATTTTTAGTACGTGTTCTTTGAGATGGCAGCTGCCTACGTCTTACGTGTTACGTAGTAGCTCGTGTTACGTCTCCACGTATAACGCTACTTCTCTATCTTCAAATGTACCCAGACGAATGATATCCCTCAAGGAAGTATAATAAGCATTACAGTATTCCCCATTACGATAATGCCATATAACACTAATCATAGGATTGCTTTATGACGCACTCAGAAGCTGAAACAATATAACGTCGCCTGCCTCTCACCCTCCACGAACGTAACAATCCAGGATTACATCCATCAGAAGACCTAAGAATTCCAATTGGTATCATTAGACGGGAAACAGCAAAATATACCTTACCTCCGTGGAGTTAACACCAGAGGTATTTCCAGGCGACGTCCACTCTCGGAAATTCTGTGGAAATACGGCTGAATATACAAAAGCTACTGTCGTAACCATTGGATGGGTACAGGTATGAATCAGATAGGGGCGAAATTATGCATTCACGTGTTATCATAACCAAATTCAATCATCATTGGTGCCTCACGCTAGGGTCACTTCACGGCAACATCGGAGGATTCCACGTATACAAATAGCGAATCACTCCAAATGCAATGTGAAACGAGAGACCATACCCACCTTGCTTGTTCATCCAATCTTGACCGTGACCAACAGCCACCACAATGGTCTTGCAGATCTCTAGTGACTGCTACTCCATGGTACGAAATTCAAAGCAGCATGATGGTCCGTCCGCTACAAAGAGCAATACCAGGTAAGCGCATGCTGATTAACACCAGAGGCAAGAAGCAAACAATGCATCAGCTCTATCATTGATAATCACATATCTCATGGAATTGGCTCAAGATTTTCATCATGGATCACCTCTCACAATGCAGAATAGCAAATATTCACTTTCGTGCTCACCTTTTCAACTTCGTGGAACCGAATCGGTGTGGTGACTAGTAACGGTTTGCTCAATCTGAAACGGCGAGAGGGCGTCAGAGAAGGCTGAGGCTGTCAGTGGAGGGCATCTCGACACATCATTCAGCCGCATCGTGTCATCTCCAGAGCAGAGCGTCAAAATTGCAGGATATTGTCATCAGAACTGTTTGAGGAGACTGTACCAAGCTGTGGTCGCGGAGACCCTCTCACCTGCCGCGTGTGACGTGGAGAGGTCACACCACAGTTGACCTGACACGGGCCGCCGGTCTGGACAACAGACGAGGAGTGTCAGTCCCACAGCAGCCGTCCACACACTCACACCATCTGACTTCGAGTGGCATCAGGGTGGGAACAGTCAGCAGTGCCCGGGGCAGGTATGTCCGCCCGTTCGCTAAATATCATCACGCGCAGTGGCGGAGTCACCACCCAAACGGCAGTACAACACGAGGTATGGCAGGGAGACCATCCACACGGCAGTGACCGCCAGGTAGTCTCGGCATTTACCTTCTTGGTTGCAGAATATCCTGTTGCCAAACAGCCATCGTCTTAGTCGCCGCCGTGCTACAACCTGCGGGCAGGATGCCAGTCAGCCACGAGACCGCCGATGGATGGCGTAGGGTGTAACTGAGTTCACGTGTAATCTCCAGTGGTCTCCATGGGCTGATGGAAGGCGAAGAGTAGACAGCGACCAGCTAGCTTTTTGGGTACTGAACTACGCATACACATGTTATTTGAAGATGCACTTGCTTGATAAATGCGAACACTTGCCATGAACAAGTGACGAGTCATCATCGAGGAAATGGATCGTTGCTGGGCTGCAGACAAGGCGACGAAAGAAAATGCACCAAATGTATGGGAAATGTATAAATGTCGTCCTCAGTGTTCGGCACAGTAGAGTCTATCACGACAGGACTGCTTCCTAAGGGACACACTGCAATGTAGTCCACAATGCTCCCGGAGGAACCTGGTACCCAAAGACCGTTCTGAGCCAATGGGGGTGGCGAATGGACGACTAAAAACACTTCATGACACTCCTAAATAGACCCGAAACATGTACGCTCAACGCATCACAATAATGCACCACTGTCCTGGGAGTTTGTTTCTTGATATTCTGTCCTATCACTCACATGTCAAAAACATACCTGCCTCGTGTATTCGCACAATCTGCCTCCGAGTGACATCAGTGCGGAAAGTCAGAAGCGGCAGTGGCGGAGATACGACTCAAGCGGTCATGCAAAACGAGATATGGCAGGGAGACTCCATGTCGCATTCACCGTCAGGTAGGCTTATCAATTACCTTTTTCGTTGGATACACCGCTGCAGAACAGCATCTATCCCAGTCATCACCATGATGTGACCTGAAGATGGGAGGTCACCGTCAACCACGTGACCACTGACAGATGACCTCGGGTGTGGGTGAGGTCAGGTCAGGGCTACAGTGGTCTCCACGGGCAGTCGGAGCGCGAACAGTAGACAGTGGTCATCAAACCTCAAAGCAGCAATGTGGCAGGGTAACCAGCCAGGGTGGACGGCCTTACCTTGTAGTCCTGGAGGCATCCATGAGATGGAAATGGTCAGACATGCTGAACAGCACTTGGTGTTGGTGGTTTGGAGAGTTTAGGGGCACGTCGACATCTAGGGTCAGTTTGCGCCCACTGAACAGCACTTCATTCTGATCTGGGAAAGAACACACATGTTAGACTACAGCAACAACACATATACTTTCATTGCTCTGGAAACTTGTCTCAGACCTGTTGAGCTTGAAACTGTCACGGTAGTACAGGAGAGTAAATGTTCATCAGCTGTATTGTCCTAGTCAGTGCACTATCAAAACACTACCACGAGATATCACCACCTGAACCCTTGCCATAGTACACCTACCGCGGACACAGGTAGACGTGAGGATGATGGTAATGCCGTCGGTGATACCTGCAAACAAATTATAACACTGTCAGATTAGAATGCCAACGGAGCGGGAACATGTAGGGAAACAGGTGTCAGGCGTGAATCCAAATAATCATCGGTATCAGCAGGAGTACATTTCATTTTCGTCATTGTAAAGGATATTAGCAAGTAAAATTCATAAACAAGCATTGAATGAAATTTCTCACCATGGAAATACACATCTATCCCTAGGAGAACAGACAGCAGACCATACATCTGAAATATGAAGCAGAGGTTAGAATGTTGTGGCCAAAGCATCACATGCACATAAACGACACTGTTCTCAGTTCAGTAACAGTTATCACTCACTTCCGCCGGATCGGGTAGTGAAGGATCGCCTGGAGATTATCACGTATTTGATGGACACAGTTGAACCAACAACGCTCCAACGCATGCTTGTGATTCCGGCCCGACTCTCTATCCACTCAACTGAATGAACAGTATGGGCCAAATGAGTAAGGTACATTGAGCAGACACTAGGTGTCAGGTGATTGCTTCATGTTAATCCAACCGATCCTAGTTAGACAAATCTAGGCTACCAAAAAAGACGCAAGAATCCGACTAAAAATGCACCCCTGCAGAGAGCAGGAAGAAGCAGGAGCAGGAGTACTCCATGCACAAGATCGAGATATTACGGTGGTTCTGAAAGCAATGCATTAGAGGCCCGGTGTATTATCAAAACAATATCTCTGAAGAAACACTGGTCCTGCAATGCGTCGAAGTCCTAGGACACAATCCATCCCACTTTTGTTTCCCTCCCCTCTCCCGAATACCAGGATACACAAATAATGTCATAACGAGCGTCAGCAACTGATTCCGCTAGCCCAAGAGTTCCGATGGTAGTGATGCCAAGAGTTTACACACAACAGCCAAAATAAATAGGGACCAGGACAATCAAAATAGAGACCAGGCCAATCAAAATGAATAGAGACAAGGCCAATCAACTCACCCGTAAAAGACGAACTATACTCGGACATCACGTGTACCATGAGATGACCAGCACATATTCTCACATTCACGTCATGGGTACGGGATACCAAGTATGCCGTACACCCGTACGGCAGACAGAGGAAGACTACGGTTGAAACGGATTGGTTTATTGTCCTTCATCCCGACCAATTATAAAGGTGCGTGCCAACGGTCATGTAATAACAAAAACAAGAGCACTGCTAACATGGCTGTTTGCAAAACACATACTTGATGATAGACAGAATCACTCCGTGATCTGATTTCGCGAGCATCACAATATCCCCAGCTGTGCACTAGGGTGCGTCGTCGATTGCAGATCCAAAATGCCAGGGTGGGGTTTACGGGAGCGATGATAAAAACGATATGTAGGAAAGAACGATTTCAAAGGGACTTGGAGCTTACCGCCACAGCTTGGAGCTTACTGGAAGGTTCCCCATTCACTTACTATGGCACACTAGCACCATCTATGCACATGTTTTAGGGATCTCAGCTTCTAGTGGGCATACAAGGACGATACAAAAACCACCGTATTACTCATGAGAGCTTGCGACTGATACCAATTTTGATGACCTGGGGTCACTAGGTCGCCGTCCAAGGTCAGGTCACATCTCACTCAACACCGGAACCGGTCATTCAGAGACCATAAACATGTATCGCAGAACTAAGTCACTTGGTCTCATTGCCATATGGACTCGGGTACAGTGAGGAATATTTAACAGTGATCTGCAAAAGGTAGGCCAGATACCCAAGGTAGTGGAGAATTACATCTCAGCTGGGTACGTAGGTGCTAATTCTCCACTACCTTGGATATCTTACCTTTTGCAGGTCACTGCAGTCAAATATTCCTCACTGTGTCTCCTAAGAGTCCATAACATCACAATGAGACCAAGTGAAGTGTTCAGTGACTTAGTTCTGTGATACATGATTATGGTCTCTGAATTACCTTTTCCGGTGTTGAGCGAGATGTGATCAGATCTTCGACGGCGACCTAGTGACCCCAGGTAATAAAAATAGGTATCAATGGAAAGTTCTCAGCATGAGCAATACAATGGTGCTCATCTCGTCTTTGTAAGTCCGCTACAAGCTGAGATACAAACAAAAACAATTGCATAGATGGCAATAGTTTGCCATGGAAGTGAATGGGGGAGCATTCCGGAAGTGAGAGAAAGCCCCAAGTACCTTTTAGTTTCTTTCTTTTCGCCAAGTCGCTTTTTTATCATCGCCCCCGAAAAAACCCACCCTGGCATTTTGCCCCGTGACAAACATCACGAGTACGTCACACCCTACTGTTCACATGTTCGCAGTCACGTAAGGCCTCGACGACGCTCCCGCCTGTAGTCCCCACACACAATGCGGTGTGTGGCGCCGACCCACCTGAGAGCCGCTCAGGTCCAGCTCTGGTCGGGCGCGGCGGCGGCCCAGTCGCCAGTGGCGGCGGCGGTCGCCGACCAGTCCTCGGTCCAGTCGCTGGCGGCGGCCGGAGCCACTGCAGAGCCGGCCGGCACCGTGCCGAAGTCGGCCGCCGCCGGCACCACGTCCTCCACGGCCGGCGGCAGCACAGCGGCCGCCGCAGCAGCCGCAGCCGCTGTGGCCGCGGCGGCCGCCTCCTCAGCGGCCGCCTCCCGCTTCTGCTGCTCCTCCTTCTCGATCTTCTCTGGGTCGCGGTAGAAGAACAGGTCGGGCATCACCTCCCACTCGCGCTTGCGGCCGATCGTGCCGCGCAGACGCAGCACCTGGCGGTCGGACGACACGTCAGGTCATCACACGAGACGTCAGGTCATCGCACGACATGTCAGGTCATCACACGACATGTCAGGTCATCACACGAGACGTCAGGTCATCACACGAGACGTCAGGTCATCACACGAGACGTCAGGTCATCACACGAGACGTCAGGTCATCGCACGACACGTCCGGTCATCACACGAGACGTCAGGTCATCACACGAGACGTCAGGTCATCACACGACACGTCCGCCATACCACTGGCGCTGCAGGGCACACCCGGAGCGGTGTAAAAACACAGGTCAACTAGAAGATGACAACCAATGTCGTCCTCAGTGTTCGGCACAGTCGAGTTTATCACAACAAGACTGCTTCCTAAGGGACACACTGCAATATAGTCCATCAAGTTCCCGGAGGAACCTGGCGTCCAAAGGCTCATGCATGGCCAGAGGGAGTGGCGAATGGACAAGTGTTTTGCCCGTGACACAGAAGCATGCACACAGAAAGCTGGCACGCGGCACAAGCGTTCTGACTATACCAGTGCTGGACTGATCCTACACATCCCGAGTCGCCTCAGCTCGCTGCGTACCTCGCGCGCCAACATCCACCACATGAGGCCAATGCTGTGGTAGCCCTTGTTGTTGCAGGGGATGGCGATGTCGACGTAGCGCGACGGCGAGTCCGTGTTGCAGAAGGCGATCACGGGTATGTTGACGTAGGACGCCTCGGAGATGGGCTGGGCGTCCATGCGCGGGTCCGTCACCACCAGCAGACGCGGCTCACGGAAGCCGCCCTGTGGGAACACTTCAGGTCAGGCCCACTAGTACTATTACAGTGCTCGCCTGTGGGAACACTTCAGGTCAGGCCCACTAGTCATATTAAAGTGCTCGCCTGTAGTAACACTTCAGTTCAGGCTCGCTAGGCATATTACAGTACTCTCCTGTGGGAACACTTCAGGTCAGGCCCGCTGGTCATATTAAAGTACTCGCCTGTGGAAACACTTCAGGTCAGGCTCGCTCGGCATATTACAGTACTCTACTGTGGAAAAATGTCAGGTCAAACTCACTAGCCATATTACAGTGCTCGTCTGTGGGAGAACTATGGGAACACTTCAGGTCAAGCTCGCTAGTCATATTGCAGTACTCGCCTGCAAGAACACTTCAGGTCAGGTTTGATGCCTATTATAGTCATAAATATTCCTTGGTCAGTAGTGTTTTCGGGACTACCGCACGTAAACAACCCTTGGATATGTCCCGCCCTTGATCAGGTGAATGCGCACCAGACGGGTGAATTTCACAAGACCATACGCATCTGCACCATTGACTTGTGGCGGGCAAGTGTCGATTTCAAGCATTCAAATGCTGACAACCGAAATTTCTGATATGCATGAGGAAACGCAGCTTGATGAACACCAAGAACATGCATTCCACTGCTGGGTTATGTAACGTTGCTAACCTCTCACGCCGACTAGCCGCGAGTGGACTCGGTTAATGCCCTCGGTTGTGAGATTCGAATCCACAACCTCCCGATCAGGAGTCCGATGCTCTACCAGCTGAGCTACCGCGGCCACCTTTGTGAAGACTAACCATAACATGGAGACTTCAAAATGGTAACATCATGATTGGGTCATTCACATGAACTTTTTCGTACAAGCAAGACCTACAAGCTACTCACTGATGAGTTAGTTGTTTGGGCTTGGGGGCGCCTCGACCATAAATTGTGATCATTATCGCCCATAACTTTGATTTATAATGTTAACGTCCTATTGTGTTACTAAGGTGAGTATATGGACTAAAATTTTCCCACTAGCAGGTACCTGAATATATTGCCAGAATTAACTATGTTCGGGTCATCTGCTAGAATGTCACGATATGTTAAATATCCGACCTCATTTCCGAAAGATAACCTTCGCTCCTTTGAGAAGCATTTGCACGAGAAGAGCACGTGTCGCACCATGATAACTTCCAGACAGCGAGGGCACGTGGGCATCTATTTAGTCTGTTTTTTAAAAAATTAATTTCACAAAAGAGGAAGTGCAGAAGGCTGAGCAGGAGCTGAATGGCCGCTTCACCAAAGCCGTGCTGATCAAGGGAACAAGATAGCATCACAGGTTCTGCCCTGTGAGTCAGAAAATAATGCGGATCCACGTCCTCTCAGAACACAAGACTGGCAACCATGTCAAGGTGTTGAAGTGATATGTTGGTGCGATGTTGTGTTGTTCTATCGATAGGTATATGCATATGTCAATAGGCACCTGTGATCTTACACCTAATGTCAATGTCACCTTATGAAATGATGGCAGTATAACAGGCACCAACCGACAGGTTTCGTCGTCGGGAGCCACTCTGGACCATTTCTAAACCGTATGCCAAATAGATGCGAAGCTATCGACGGACAGGGGGACCAACCAGCGTGTCGTGTCGGCATTGCGATGCCCAAAAGCAGGGATGCGGAGCAGGAGCCGCAGGAGCCGGAACATTTTCCCCGAGCCGCAGGCGGAGCCGGAGCCGTCAAAAGCGGGGCAGCTCACGTTTCGGGTGTCCGGAGCCGGAGCCGGAGCCGGAGCCGCCGTAGCCGGTACACTTTTCCCGGAGCCGGAGCCGGAGCCGTCGAAAATATTCCCGGCTCCGCATCCCTGCTCAAAAGTACTTTTTGCACGTCGAACCCCATGTTTTTATTTATTTATTTCAAATGGCCTGCATGGGGCTCAAATCGTGATCAGACGAGGTACACTTTCAGCATCCAAAAGGATAAAGGTCACGCCGTAAAAGATAGGTCACGACGTCAGGTGACCTGGTAAATTGAAAACCCGAAATCCGACATAGCCTACTTGTTCCTTGGTTCATCCCAATTCAACCACAAAAAGTTCAACGAAATGGCCCCCTTGGCCTCGGAGTGATACGTCGTCAAAGTTAGACCTCCTCACTGACCTTGGGAAATTTGCCAAGACTGCATCTTAGGAAATATTTTGGTGGGAATTTGTTCTCATCAAAATAAAACCTTACTGTTCTATCAGTACTCGCTACTTGTCCCCCTGAGTGAAACCCAATACCTCTCATGTGGTCCGTGGAAACAGCTGGGTAGAAAAAGGTCCTTCCGTGACTACCGGATCGATACATATGCTGTCTGGATAAGGGCAGAACAAATAAATCGCATGTTGTAATAGACAAAGGCAATCACCATCCGTGCCCGACACTGGCGATACATCTATTCAAGAACTCGCGAATTTCAAGAAGTTCTCTGTCCAAAGGTCTCCCCGTCCTTTAGTTTTGACGGCTAAAGATTCACCAGAATTAGTCCCCTAAAATGGAACAATTCCCAACTTCGCGCGCTTCGGTCAATAAGGCCGTCACCACGAGAACGTTTGTGCAATTGCACGCCCATATCGCGCAATCTCGACGCTTCCCGCGTTTCTGCTGTATCTTACGCGTTGAAAATGCCCGACACAATAGGATGCTTCGCATCGTGTCCCCGTGGGATGCTAGGATAAATAAAAATACATAATTCCTCCCCTTTCCACCTTCCCTGACGGAATGTATTCGGATACCTACATGAACTGTACGTAATCTTTGTTGTAGCACACTGGCTATTGAACCACTGTGACGGCTACCGAACTTAGACGAGCACTGGTTACATGTTCCGAAGACCAGTTGGGTGTTCCTTCTTTACAACGCAATCTGGAGACGCCAGTGCTTTTAACCCAGGAGTAGCTTAGTTACCTACATTTGTGGAGTACATTTCCGCGGATCAACGAATCATCGAAGATTCGAAGGGTCCGATATGTGCATTTCCTGATGTAGTTCAAGATCGCAGCGCAATGTTTCGTCCATCGGCGTCTCTGTGAAATTCCGCAGGCAGTTAGTTATATCGGTGGTGTTTTTTTTTCGGTGAAAATTTTCACGTACCGTCAATGCACCAACACGGCCGCCCGGTATCCCGTCCCCGGCCGTATCGGGCAAGCTGCCAACTGACACTCCCGCCCATGGCCTAAACGCGAGCGCGCGAAGCGACTCGAAACCTGTGTTGCCAAGACTGGGGAGACCAGCACAGGCCAGCGCTCTAACCAACTGAGCTACCGGGCAGGTCAGCCGGTTAATGCAGCATCATTATTGACTAAGTAGCCTGCATATGGATACAACTATAATTTCACCGTAGGAAAATGCCCCATATTCCAACTACAATTACCATAATCTCCAATACCAAATACTGTGACGAATATCTAATAATGTTCTTCATTTTTATCTAATTGATTATCTAATTATGTTATCTAGAGACCACTAGTGACGACGGCGCCACCCAGCAAGATACATCCTCGCAATGTCCATATCAGCAGTAGGGAATCCAGCCATTGAAAAGCAAAATCAAGGAAACCGGGTAATCCACTTTGGGCGCGAAGGATGCCATATTACCGAAGACGATATGCAAATACGGAATGTAAAAATAAAATACGGCGCTACGGGACGAAAAGTAATCTACACAAGAACATTATCAGATACCGTGAGAACAGATATCAGATACCCTTAGCACCAGCACCCGCTATGGTCGTGTCGATGCTCCAGTGGATGATGGGCAAGCGACCAGATGAGCAAATTTTCCTTACCTACTATTACCTTTGGTCAATTTGAGCAAATTAACAGGCAGCCCACAACATCCAGCAATATTCCCCCCCCCGTTACTGTGCAGGTTCCCGGTAGATGAGCCGCACGAACAACGATCGAATCATATCCGGAAAGCACGGCCAACGAGGATACATATTTCAGCTGTCCCCGTCTTTTGCAACACCGACCCAACACAAGGTTCGGTAGGTAACATCGGGTGTTCCTGTTGGCTCTCAACTGATCCTGGTGAGACAAGATGTAGTCTCCCAAGAATGGGTAAGAAGCCATCTGGGACGATTTCATGTCGTCAACTGGCATCTCCATATCCAGTCAAAACATGCTCGAAACATGCTTTTATTGCGATTACCAAAACAAGGTACAATTTGTTACACTTCACTATTTTCTCACCACAGCGAAAACTTCGAAACGGAGGGTTCCCAAGTTCCAGGGAACGTTCCATTATTGAATATTCGAGCCATCTGTTCTTCAGGAGCCACGGCGGTCCAATATCGCATCTTCGATGGATACCATTGTGGGCCACGTATATCTGTCGACAGATGACAGGCCGGTCAGCACCACATATGAACAGCAACACGGCGTCGTACGATCTATTCAGACAATCTGGTGACAAAGCATCACCCCAACACATAGGACACCCCAAAGCTGTAGCTCAGGACTTCTCCGAACACTATGCAATGGGGATTCTCCGAACACCATCCCTTCTTTACTGGGCAGGCACGAACGAAGCCTCAAAGATCTTCTGTTCACGCAGTACGTTTAAACATAGAAAGTATTCAGTTCCCTGGACCGGAAATCCTAGCGTTAATCAAGCCTTCCAACGTGTGTGTACCCAATGTCAGGATCCACCAGACTGATAGGTACAGTAAGGCGGGTTTTAACAGAGGTCATCCATGTTTCCCAAAATTATAACCGCGAAGGCTAAGAACGCCATCACGGCTTGTTCATTGGGAACACCACCGGCATTTAAACTCATGGCTTGGTGAATGCATCATCCCTGAGGGGCATTTGTATTCTCCTTGTCGTACGTGGCATTTCACCCCTAAAAAGCGACCACGACATCCAGGTTAGCAAGCTGTTCCAACATTTGCTCCCCCCATTCCACAAAGCACAGTATGCCGGTAAGGCTGAGAAGTTAACGTCTTGAGCTCTGGGTATCAAAAGTCCCGGGTTCAACATTCGCAAACAGTTGGGGGCAGTTCGGTAAACAGTGGAAGTGTGGGAGGTGCCGTTCACCGCGATCGTACATAAAGGGCGTCGAGAATAACCCGACGAATAAAAAACAAAGAAAGCACAACGAACTTACCCACAAGTCAGTCGACTCGAGGATCGCGATTCCTGTAACCCTCGGTGCTTCTTGACAACAGACTACGTGCGGAACTCGGGACAATGCGACACTTCAGCGTCCATATGACTGAAAAGAGGCAGATCAAACACCCTGGTCAACTCGGAGATAGTCCCAGGATAAAAGAAACAACCCAAAACATCAGTCCGCCCTAGAATCGTCATGATATTCCGATTGTTCTAACCATAGATAAAGAGTATTCTCATCATGTAGTATAGAAACGGTTGCCAGTCAAGAATTAAAACAAAAAGAATAACACAGGACAAAATATACACATATGAAATCCCTAACGTTATACACAATGAAAGACATGTCGTATAAAAACGGTTGTCATTCAAGAATTGAAACCAACGGAATAAAACACAAGAAAAGACGCACATATAACATCCGGAACTTTATACCTAATGCAAGGCATGCAGATTAACAGGAGATTGAACACCCTACCGACGTGGCTAGTCAGAATCTATACTGTTCCCTTTCCACGAGAGTCAATGCACCTTCAACACGCAACCAAAAATGGGCCAGGTGCAAACGGTAGGGTGCCTAGCGTTGTCTATTGATACAAGTTCCGCCGTCAGTCAGCCGACAAAGGAGGAAGAAAAATCAAGAAAATTCACCTCTCCAGAAATCAGCACGGGTCCTTGGCCCGTTGATTTGCTTACATCACATGTACTCGCATCAATGGACATTCTCTCACATCTCTCCACACAGGCCATCTCTCCACACAGGCCATCTCTCCACGCAGGCCGGGCTCGCTCGCACCTGTAGGGAGACCGGTGGTTCACTACAACGTCACGGTGGAACTCAACATACACGAACGTCATACCATCAGGCAGTGAATGTTAATCACGACATCTCTCCACGCAGGCCGGGCTCGCTCGCACCTGTAGGGAGATCGGTGGTTCACTACAGCGTCACGGGGACACTACGCGTTTGCGTCCACGGGGGTCACTACAGCGTCACGGGGAACTCAACATACACGAACGTCATACCATCAGGCAGTGAAGGTTAATCACGACATCTCTCCACACAGGTCGGGATCAACTCGCACCTGTAGGAAGACCGGTGGTTCACTACAACGTCACGGTGGAACTCAACATACACGAACGTCATACCATCAGGCAGTGAAGGTTAATCACGACATCTCAGAGAATGTAGGTAAATGTGTGTGGTCATCATGAAAGCTTAGCAATTGTAGTCCGCCAACAGGACAGTTCCTCACCTCTAGTGTCCGAAGTCAACTCCCAACGGCTCGGAGACGGTGAGAACTGACTGCGCACGACGTTGCAAGATGCACGACGTACGGGTCGAGGAGGCACGTAGCACCCGTCGACTGCAAAAGTTAACATTGGATAAACATGTGCAGAGTGACTGTCACATCCACAACTTCTAACTATGCATCAGGTCTATCATTGATAATCACAAATCTCATTGGATTGGCTCTTGATGTTCATCACTGGTCACACCACAAGTAGGACTATCACCACCCGCTACATCAGAAGCGCTTGAGGAGGCCGAGTACCAAGCTGTGGTCGCGGGGACCCTCTCACCTGCCGCGTGTGACGTGGAGAGGTCACACCACGGGTGACCTGACACGGTCCGCCGGTCTGGACAACAGAAGAGGTGTGTCAGTCCCACAACAGCCGTCCACACACTGACACCATCTGACTTCGAGTGGCATCAGGGTGGTTGGTTGGTTATTGGAGTTTAGGGGCGCATCGACTACATCGGTCATGCAGGCCCATGGCATCAGGGTGGGAACAGTCAGCAGTGCCCGGGGGCAGGTATGTCCGCCCGTTCGCTAGATATCATCACGCGTAGTGGCGGAGTCACCACCCAAACGGCAGTACAACACGAGGTATGGCAGGGAGACCATCCACACGGCAGTGACCGCCAGGTCGGCTCGGCCTTTACCTTATTCATTACACACACTGCTACCAACCAACAGTACCCCGCTCCAGTCATCACCGCACTATGACCTGTGGACGAGGCCACCGACAGTCAGTGCGGAAAGTCAGAAGCCGCAGTGGCGGAGATATCACTCCGGCGGTAATGTAAAACTAGGCACGGCAGGAAAGACTATCCACGTGGCATTCACCGTCAGGTAAGCTTTTAAATTACCATTTTGGTTGGACACACCACTGCCGAGCACCATCTATCCCAGTCATCACCGTGATGTGACCTGTGGACGGGAGGTCACCGTTAACCACGTGACCATCGACAGATGACCTCGGGTGTGGCTGAGGTCAGGTCAGGGCTACAGTGGTCTCCACGGGCAGTCGGAGCGCGAACAGTAGACAGTGGTCATCAAGCCTCAAAGCAGCAATGTGGCAGGGTAACCAGCCAGGGTGGACGGCCTTACCTTGCAATACTGGAGGCATCCATGAGATAAAAGTCTTCTAGGCACGTGTTGAACGTCACTCCGTTCTGACCTGAAAGCAAAGAAAAATAATGCTAGCCTGCTTTACTACGGCCTTAGAGCCACAAGAAATTATATCAGACCTGTTGAGCTTGAAACTGTCACGGTGGTAAAGTACAGAAAATGTTCATCAGGATAATTGTGGTCGGCAAGCCATGTATACATTACCATAGTATACTATGACCCCAATACATCGTATTAACATCAGATGAACTATCATAGATCCATACCGTTCTCAAGGGTGGACATGTAGAGGGCTATACAGTCATCGGCAACACATGATAATTTTAGCTTCGTCCGACTCGAACGACATCAAGGCTGTAATGCTTCGGGATCGCAAGTCACGCGTGAATCCTAATAATCATAGTCGTCAGCAAGCGAACATGTCCTTTTCATTACCAACTATGCTTACAAACAGGACTCACAGTATGCAGGCATTTCACAGCATTACTGAACATGGGCAATGAAGCATCCATCCGTAAAGGAACCACCATACGAAGTTCACAGCTGAAACAGGAGCAGGGATATCAGAACGCCATGAATCAAGTGTCACACGATTCCACACGTTTGTCCTCAGATCAATAACAGTTCTCACTCACAGCCACCGAAGCGACTAGTGAAGGATCGACTGGAAAACATCACGTCTTAAGCACGATCGAACTACGCTGAAATCTAGACTTTCCATCCTTGACTTTCCAAGAAATCACTGACCTGCATGAAAACCAAGGGTCTTCTTATTGATGTATAGCAGTACCACACCTGTAATTGAGAAGAATTTAACACACTGAAGCAAGAGTGGGTGTTCTTGTCACGTATGAGTACATTTCAGAAGGAAGGCAGCATTATCGGCGAATCTACATTGCTGTTCAGCCAGAACCATCGAGTGTCCATCATCGTCGCACGACTACAACGTTATGACATACAACAAAAAACCACACATTCACAATGCACGATCGTTTCCAATATCGCGTCACATACAATCGTCGGAATCCATAAACATTAACTTTCATGTTGGCCACTTGTCAGCCAGGCTGTCCTCCACATACCGTGACGGTGAAGAGTACAAGATCTGACGCTTGATGGGAGCGAGTTATCTGGAAAACTCCTGATAACGCGACGCTTCAACGACCTGACTGCACAGAGGAGGAACGAAGCCTTGGTCAGTTCATAGGCAGCACACACATCAATACAAATATACATAATGCATCATCAGTCCGCCCTAGAATCGTCACCAGATTCCGATTGTTCTAACCATTGATCAAGAGTATTATCATCATGTAGTGTGGGAATTCAGCAAGATATGAAAGGAAAATGTGGTTCGATACCTTCCGTGCAAAGCTGTACAGGACATGAATTAGCAGACGAACACGATACGTACTTTGCCGAACAGAGCTCATCCACCAGTGGTTGGCCGGTTGATACTTCTCTGGCAGCCAACCTGGTGATAAAGGTGTCGTGTGTTACATAATCCATGAAGTAAGTAACTAGCAGTGTCCAATACAACATAATACAATATCGAACCAGCATTAAGTCACGCGTTTAGTATGTCACCTCAGCACCACCGTGATATGACAGAACAAGACACACCACGTGTGTAAACGATTGGATCCTCTGTAACGCGCACACCCGACCAGAAGACAGCATTTGGACTGTCACCGTCTTTTGCAGTACCGAGCCAGAATTAAGTCCGGCACATAACATCGGGTGTTTCTTGTCGGCTCTCAACTGATCCTGCGAGACGAAATGTGGTCTCCCAAGAATGGGTAAGAAGCCATTTTACCACTTGTGTGATTGGGGTTTTTATGGCGCATCAATGATGTTGGTGAGCACTTCATGTCGGATATTGCAACATCCAAACCAAGCTGAAACATGCCACAAATATTCCTTGGGTCTGAAACTTCGGACCATTTTCAGAACCATTTTCCATTTTCAGGTGAACCATTTCCAGACCATTTCCATGTCTGAAAATGGTTCACCTTTCCTATGTCACACCAGTAATAAAATCCCCGGAGCCAAATGGAAAAACATGATGAAAGAAGATAGAAGGTAGTTCACGTTAGCTCACCTGAAGCAACATGTTTCAATCGGAAGTGCTCCTTATCCGAGACGTCGGTGACCTTCGTCTCCCAAGCCGGTGTTGGTCCAAAGCCTGTCGACAGATGGCGGGGCAGTCAGCACCGCTAACAAACAGTATGGTGCTATATGACGAACTTCATTCAGTTAGGATCGTCATCACTTTAGCTCAGAATTAAGTCCGTACCGACATCATGATACCAGCCACACATCACCTTCCTTTCAAAAGAAGGATAAAGTTACTAACCTTCCACCCCAAGTTGATGCTGCTGACCCAAACATCACGGGCCGTCTCGCATGGTGCCATCTGTGACTCGGGACATAACGTGATGAGGGGCATAGAACAATAGGGCCTCCACTACACCAGGGCATTTGTCAGGTAAGTACATCAACATGGGAGTTCAGTATTAAGTCCCTGTACTTTGTTGATCATCACAGCGCAAGGTAGTCCAATAAACACAGCAAATCACTGCGTCGGCAACTCACTCCCGCACCTACATCACTTGAAATTAGAGGCAAGGTCGAAACTATACAAAATGGCACACGAGAAACAAGAGCCAGAACAAACGCGTCAGCACTATCTCAATCCCAACACTCACGTGCTCAAGGAATGGGTGACTTCTTCCACGATGAGATTCCATGGTCAACTGCCAACAAACACCAGATGTCAGGGGAAGACAACAACTGCTAACATGTCATCATACACAAACATCATCAGCTAAAGGTTTGTCTCAGCCGAAACGTCAACAGTCTAACATGTACAGACATCACGTGAAGAGTTCTGACGGGCACAAGTCTGCCATGGTGTGAACCTCACCTGAGGGTCCGTCCGAAGGGTGTGACGTCACATTCCTGGCACGAGACGTCATCAGACAGACAGACAGACAGACTTTATTGACGTCATCCACAATTGACTTGTGGCTATTACGACATCGCGTCAAATAGATAAAACAACACAGCACAAAAGGTTAAAAAAAAAGAGAAAAAAAAGAGGGTCAAAATCACAGAATACAAGTTAAACTATAACAAACAAACAAAAATATATAAAATAACAGCAAGTCGAGCACTCTTCAGTCCGGCGCGGGCGGCACGTCACGTATATATTCCCGTAGGTGGCGACCAAAGATCGACACGGGAAGTCGCGTCAGCTCAGGTGGCAGTGAGTTGTACATGTGTGGCGCTCTGGAACGAAACCGTCTCTTCCCCATCTCGGTGCGGGACCGGGGGGACATACAAGTTGTGGTCTTGACGGGTGGTCCGGTCACGAATCTCCGCCATGGTGGTGAGATCGTGAGCCAGTGACTCCGGCTCACCAAGGAGACGCACCTTGTGTATGAGGCGAAGGGTGTGATAACTCGCCAGGTTCTCCGCGCTGAGCCAGCCCAGCCTCCTCAGCAGATCCGAAACGTGGTCAAACTTTTGCGGCCGAAAATTACCTTAGCCGAGTAATTTATAATTTTTTGAATGCGAGATAGGTTCTTTTTGGCTCCGTTACCATACACAGAAATACAGTAGCGGATCTGTGAGAAGATCAGAGCATTGACCAGCGCGGAGATGACGGCAGGTGGAAGGTGCCCCCTCAGATGCGACAGACCACCCAGAACTCCGAAACAACGCCGAGTCAATTCTGAGACGTGCGAGTCCCAGCTGAGAGAGCGATCGAAAATAATACCGAGATTTTGCATTCCGAAATGGTGGGTAGATGATGATCGCGAAATTTCACTGTGACATCCGGTAAGGCACGCAGATTTTGTGGGCTGCCCAACATCATCAGCTGTGTCTTTGCTACGTTAATTTTCAGTCCATTTGCTCGAAACCAGATATCGAGGGAGGCCAGAACTGTTTCCATATGAGTGACAACATTTTGAATTTGAGATTTCTTACCACTGACCAAAATTTGGGTGTCGTCAGCGTATTGAACAACTACTGCACCTTCGGCGAACAGGCATCCAGACTGTGCCGGTGTCTGTGGACCAACCATCCGTCACACAGCAGTGGCGGCACCACAGGTCAGACAGACGGCCACATGTGTCAGAGATCTCGGTGGTAGGTGTGAGGTAATCAGTCGACTCAGATAGCAAATACTGGCTCATCATAGGTACCGTGTGGAGGGAGAGGGGGAGGTCGGCAGTGGTCAGTCCTCACCGTGTCAGCCGGGAACCAGTGGCCGCCGCGGCAGTCTGTCGACAAGGAGACACACCGGTCAGTGGACACCAGACGAGGCCACTACCACCAGCAGCACGTGGACAGTAGCCGTCAGAGCCAGAGTAGACGTCCTGCGGCCGTCCGGTGGGCGGCGGCGGCCGTGCAGCACGCCATCACCGTCAGAGAACCTGACCGATATCGGCAGTGTGGCACAGCCGCCACGACTCGGGCCCACCTGGCGGCCGCCCACGCGGACGGCACCGTCAGAAAATGGATCATGGTTGTCATCACGGGCAACGGCGAGGGGCCGGCCTACACGGCTCTACACGGGACCGGGCAGACTGGAATACAAACAGCCCGACACTGGCAACCAACTAGAGTGCAGACGGATCGTAGTATCATCCCCTTTGGCCACTAAACCTCGTAGGATACGGAAGATGTCCTAGGAATAGTAAAAACCGCATTGCGCATACATCGCGCAGCTTCTCGGGTATATTTAATATTCCCGATTGCTATCTGATTTCAAGAGCACTTCGACAAATTCCATCATGAGCAGGAATTATCACGCCCATGTGTCAATATACACCGTCTATGGTGTACATGGTCAAGCTTCCGCAAAGTGCAGCGATTCGCACAAGCGTATTGGAGCATGTAGGAAGTAACAGGACCACATCATAATACGACCGTTGACAGGTTACCCGCGTATAACGTTCGGGAAACATTTTCCAAATGCATTACTCGAAACCACCTAATTCGCAACGTGCAGAGATATTAACTCCACAAGACTTTCTCGGTCGGCGCCGAGGAAGTCGTACATCCCATCTCGCGAGGCACTTGTACTGCATAATGGAATGCAAAACTGACACTTTTGGTACGTGTTCTTTCAGGTGGCAGCTGCCTATGATATGATGTGGCAACAGGAAATACTCCGGGAGCCGTGTAATCACCATATTTGGTGATGTGCGAGCAGTCCTAACTTCCCATCGGGTTTCGTGTTGGTTGGTTATTTGGGTTTAGGGGCACATTGTCTGCTTCGGTCATCCAACGCCCATAACAATGTTACATTGATGGCTTAGGATGATTGGTAACAACAGTAGTGCACGAGCATTCAGAATACGGGCAGATATCAGTTAAACAGTGAAAGAGAACGACCAAGCGCAAGCAAACATCAGTGAAACAAGGAACGGGTCCCGTGTTACGTCTCGACGTGTGACGCTACTTGTCTATCTTCAAATGTACCCAGACGAATGGTATCCCTCAAGGAAGTATAATAAGCATTACAGTGTTCCCCATTACGATAATGCCATATAACACTAATCATAGGATTGCCTTACGACGCACTCAGATGCTGAAGCTACATAGCGTCGCCTGCCTCTCACCCTCCATGAACGTAACAATCCAGGATTACATCCATCAGAAGACCTAAGAATTCCAATTGGTATCATTAGACGGGAAACAGCAAAATATACCTTACCTCCATCAAGTTACCACCAAAAGCAGTTCCAGGCGACGTTCACCCTCGGAAATTCTGTGGAAATACGGCTGGATATACAAAAGCTACTGTCGCAACCATTAAATTGGTACAGATATGAATCAGATAGGGGCGAAATCATGCATTCACGTGTTATCATAACCAACATCAATCATCATAGGTGCCTGATCCTAGGTCTTTTTACGGCAACATCGAAGGATTCCACGTCTACAAATAGCGAATCACTCCTAATGAAATATGTAACGAGACCATACCCACATTCCTAACTCCCCATTGGGTCCTTGTTACGTCGCCACACCTCACGCTACTTGCCTATCTTAAAATGTATCCAGATGAATTGTATCCCTCAAGGAAGTATACAAAGCATTACAGTGTTCCTCATGATGACAATGCCAGATGACACTGATTATTGGATAGTATTGTGGCTTTACGACGCACTCAGAAGCTGAGGACATATAGCGTCGCCTGTCTCTCACCCCCGGCATATTTCCTCCCTCAACTTAGAAAGACAAAACGTCAGAGAGCTGAGGGAAAGAAATTATAGTACAGCTCAACTACAGGAAACTAAGCGGACACCAAGTACAAACCGGACCCCGATGCACACTGACCTTAGTGGTGACAGGATCAACAAAATTCTGGTCGGGGTACCCTGTTCGGTACCACTGACGAGGCATACTCAACATGTAAACCCAACGCGGGGTACAATGGCATAATAAACATGTATATACATGCGTCCAATGTAAGTATATAAAACCAGGACCAAGTATATAAGGGCAAAGCGAAAATGAAGACAGTACAATCCACAAAATCGTAACACATCGGTGAGTGTCTTACCGTAAACGGTGATACCCAGGCTGCCATGTCGTCCAGGTGATAGATGGCTGTGAACAAAAGAAAAACGTCAAACAGAGAACGCGAAGGCGACCACGCGAGGGAACTGTAGATAATTTCAGTATCCTTTTGATATATAATCATTATCTGTCACTTTCAATTGTTCATCATTTTCCAGACGAATTGCCAATGTATAACTGCAATTTTGGGTAGTGTGGAAGAAAAAGTAGCTCACCTTTCCATGAGAGGATATCACCAGTAACCTTTTCAGGTGAAGTCCGAATCGCTTCTCGGAAATTCCGTGGAAGTATGGCTGCATAGAAAAAGACAAAGTAGTGACCACCAAATGGCTGTCGATATCAATCAGATAGGGGTGAAAGAACGCACTCATGTCTTGTCATAGCAATCTTCAAACATCATTCGTACATGACATTGCTTCGGTTCAAGAACCTACCATGACATGTTCGTTAGTCAGAAACTCGACGAAAACCATAAGGCAAAACGTTACCCACCGTTCGTGCTATTCGTCAAAAATGAATAATAACTCAGCTCTTCTTGTGAATAGCATTGACCTGGCAGAGAAGTTCAATCATCATTGGTGCCTCACGCTAGGGTCATTTCACGTCAACATCGGAGGATTCCACGTATACAAATGGCGAATCACTCCAAATGCAATGTGCAACGAGAGACGATACCCACCTTGCTTGTTCATCCAAACTTGACCGTGACCAACGGCCACCAGAATGGTCTTGCAGATCTCTAAAGTGACTGCTACTCCATGGTACGAAATTCAAAGCAGCATGATGGTCCGTCCTCTACAAAGAGCAATACCAGGTAAGCGCATGCTGATTAACGCCAGAGGTAAGAAGCAAACAATGCATCAGCTCTATCATTGATAATCACATAGCTCATGGAATTGGCTCAAGATTTTCATCATGGACCATCTCCGACCATGCAGAATATTCACTTTCGTGCTCACCTTTTCAACTTCGTGGAACCGAATCGGTGTGGTGACTTGTAACGGTTTCCTCAATCTGAAACGGCGAGAGGGCGTCAGAGAAGGCTGAGGCTGTCAGTGGAGGGCATCTCGACCCAACATCATTCAGCCACATCATGTCATCTCCAGAGCAGAGCGTCAAAATTGCAGGATATTGTCATCAGAACTGTTTGAGGAGGCTGTGTACCAAGCTATGGTCGCGGAGACCCTCTCACCTGCCGCGTGTGACGTGGAGAGGTCACACCACAGTTGACCTGCCACGGTCCGCCGGTCTGGACAACAGACGAGGTGTGTCAGTCCCACAGCAGCCGTCCACACACTCACACCATCTGACTTCGAGTGGCATCAGGGTGGGAACAGTCAGCAGTGCCCGGGGGCAGGTATGTCCGCCCGTTCGCTAAATATCATCACGCGTAGTGGCGGAGTCACCACCCAAACGGCAGTGCAGCATGAGGTATGGCAGGGAGACCAACCACACGGCAGTGACAGCCAGGTCGGCTCGGCATTTACCTTCTTGGTTGCAGAATATCCTGTTGCCAAACAGCCATTGTCTTAGTCGCCGCCCTGCTATAACCTGCGGGCAGGATGCCAGTCAGCCACGAGACCACCGATGGATGGTGTAGGGTGTAACTGAGGTCACGTATAATCTCCAGTGGTCTCCATGGGCTGATGGAAGGCGAAGAGTAGACAGCGACCAGTTAGCTTTTTGGGTACTCAACTACGCATACACATGTTACTTGAAGATGCACTTGCTTGATAAATGCGAACACTTGCCATGAATAAGTGACGAGTCATCATCGAGGAAATCGATCGTTGCTGGGCTGCAGACAAGGCGACGAAAGAAAATGCACCAAATGTATGGGAAATGTATAAATGTTGTCCTCAGTGTTCGGCACAGTCGAGTCTATCACGACAGGACTGCTTCCTAAGGGACACACTGCAATGTAGTCCACCATGCTCCCGGAGGAACCTGGTACCCAAAGACCGTGCTGAGTCAACGGGAGTGGCGAATGGACTAAAAACACCTCATGGGACTCCTAAATAGACCCGAAACATGTACGCTAAATGCACCACAATAATGCAGCAGTGTCCTGGGAGTTCAGTAGGGAAACAGTCAGAAGCCGCAGTGGCGGAGATACCACTCTGGCGGTAATGTAAAACGAGGTACGGCAGGGAGACTATCCACGTGGCATTCACCGTCAGGTAAGCTTATCAATTACCTTTTTGGTTGGACACACCGCTGCCGAGCACCATCTATCCCAGTCATCACCGTGATGTGACCTGTGGACGGGAGGTCACCGTCAACCACGTGACCACCGACAGTTGGCCTGGGGTGTAGCTGAGGTCAGGTCAGGGCTACAGTGGTCTCCACGGGCAGTCGGAGCGCGAACAGTAGACAGTGGTCATCAAGCCTCAAAGCAGCAATGTGGCAGGTAACCAGCCAGGGTGGACGGCCTTACCTTGCAGTCCTGGAGGCATCCACGAGACGGAAATATCCACATATGCCGAACAGCACTTGATTCTGATCTGGAAACAAATACAAAAAATGTGAAACTGCAGCAACAACAAATATACTTTCGTAGCTCTGGAAACTTGTCTCAGACCTGTTGAGCTTGAAACTGTCACGGTAGTACAGAAGAGTAAATGTTCGTCAGCTGTATTGTCCAAGTCAGTGCATTATCAAAACACTACCACGAGATATCACCACCCGAACCCTTGCCATAGCACACCTACCGCGGACAGAGGTAGACGTGTAGATGATGGTAATGCCGTCGGTGATACCTGCAAACAAATTATAACACTGTCAGATTAGAATGACAACGGAGCGGGAACATGTAGGGAAACAGGAGTCAGGCGTGACTCCAAATAATCATCGGTATCAGCAGGAGTACATTTCATTTTCATCATGGTAAAGGACATTAGCAAGCAAAATTCACCAACAAGCATTGAGTGAACTGTTGTTGTTGAATTGGGATGAATCAATGAACAAGTTGGCTATCTCGGATTTTCGATTTTCAATTTATTAGGTCACTTGACTCCGTGGCCTAGTTTTTGCGTCGTGACCTTGACCTTTTCGATGCTGAAGTTAAAACTTTCGTGTGATGAGCATTTGAGCCCCATTCATGCCTTTTCATATATATATATATATATATATATATATATATATATATATATATATATATATATATATATATATATGAAAAGCACTTTTGGGGCTCGCAATGTTGACACAGCATGCTGTTTGGGACGGCTGCCCGCCGATAACTTTGCATCTAGTTGGCATACGGTGTCGAAATGGTCCAAAGTGTCCCCTGATGACGAAACCTGTCAGTTGGTTTCTACCACACTGACATCAGGTCACAAGGTCACGACATTGGGAGTTCAAGGTCATCTGATGTCACGAACACGTTTATGGCTATACCTTTGACACTAATTTAGCAAACGAGCTGAAAACACAATTGTGTTCGTCACGTCGAGACGGTTACAGTGATACATGACATGACCCTGATAAGTCAAGTTGAGTCACGTGAACTGGCCAGGTTACCGATTTGATCCAACGGGGCCAGGGCATACCTATGTTGTCATCTTTGTTCATGGCTTGCTCAAGATTCTGCGTAGTATAACCAGGGGCGTCGCCACCGGGGGCAGAGGGGGCAATTGCCCCCCTGCCGTGAGACTGCCCCCCCCTGAAATTTGAGGAGGCCCCCCAGGACGAAAAGGAGGCCCCCAGGACGAAAACGAAACCCCAGGACGAAAATGAGGCCCTCAGGACGAAAAAGAGGCCCCCAGGACGAAAAGAAGGTACCTCAGGACGAAAAGAATGTACCTTAGGACAACAAGGAGACCCCCATAACGAAAAGGAGGCCCTCCAGGACTAAAAGGAGGCCCACAGGACGAAAACGAAACCCCAGGACGAAAAGGAGGCCCTCAGGACGAAAAAGAGGCCCCCAGGACAAAAAGAAGGTACGTCAGGACGAAAAGGAGGCACCCAGGACGAAAAGGAGGACCTCCAGGACTGAAAGGAGGCCCTCCAGGACTAAAAGGAGGCCCTCCAGGACAAAACGGATGCCCTCTAGGACGAAAAGGAGGCCCTCCAGGACGAAAAGGAGGCCCTCCACGACGAAAAGGAGGCCCTCCAGCCCTCAGTTTCCCATTACCGAGCCTAAAAACAATAGGAGTCCCTAACACAATGGAGGACCCTTTTCGGGGAGCAGGAGGCCCCCTTCGATCTCGCCCCCCCCCCCCCCCTCCCCTGGAAGAATTTCGTGGCGACGCCACTGAGTACAACGGTGTAATGTCTGCACTTCTCTAAGTCGTGAAAGGTGGAAAGCCGGACCCTTAGTGACGCCACTTTTGTGGAAATCCTTTGAGGGGTGGAACCTGACCCTACTCATCGAGCGCTCTCGGATGGTACCTATTTCGTTTTCTTGCGATGGTTAGTTTGGATTTTAGAGGGGGGTTACTCCCACTCGAGAGGGGTGTGAGGATCTGACCGGAAAGACGGAACGGTTTAACAATTGGCATCAAATCATCAAATCCGTAGTTTCTAGAAGCAATCCTGCACGCCACACGATGTCTCTTTAAAGAGACCACGAAACCTACCAAAAGGACCACCTCAAGGTAGAGCCCCATCGATACACTGGCCGCCATGGTCTCCAGCAACGATGTTTCTAGGGTTCAATTCTCGCCTAATGCCGTGGTAGCCAGATGACAACATCTCGCAACAATGTCGCCCTCGTGATATACTGCTGGGAAAAATACTTCCAATAAGAGTCGAAAGCAAAGTCGAGCATCGCAGTGATAAACGACGTTTCAGCTTACTTTTGACATTGCATCATTTCAATCACTCTCTTCCGATGTTGTTCATCATTTCAAAACAAGGGAATAGCAAATGCCTGTCTGTGTTTTGGTGACGGGGCCAGACAAAACCTTACTGTTCTATCAGTTCTCGCTACGTGTCCCCCCGAGTGAAACCCAATACCTCTCATGTGGTCCGTGGAAACACGGCTGGGTGTCCTCTCATGTGGTCCGGTAGTCCTTCCGTGACTACCGGATCGATACATATGCCGCCTGGATAAGGGCAGACTAAATCAATCGCATGTTGTAATAGCCAAAGGCAATCACCATTCGTGCCCGACACTGGCGACACATCTAGTCAAGAACTTACGAATTTCCAGAGGTTCCCTGTCTAAAGGTCTCCCCCTCCTTTAGTTCTGACGGCTAAAGATTTACACGAATTAGTCCCCTAAAATGCAACAGTTTCGAAGTTCGCGCTCTTCGGTCAATAAGGCCGTCACCACGAGAACGTTTGTGCAATTGCACGCCCATATCGCGCAATCGAAACGCTTCCCGCTTTTTTATGTATCTTACGCGTTGAAAATGCCTGCCATACAACAGTCCCATGATATACATGAATTCATGGGATGCTTCACATCGTGTCTCCGTGGTATGCTAAGATAAATCCAAATAGGTATTTCCACGCCTTTCCACCTTCCCTGGGGAAATGTATTCGGATACCTATATGAACTGTAAAGCACTGGCGTCTCCAAATTGGGCAATTTGGAGACGCCAGTGCCTTCAACACAGGAGTAGCTTGGTTACCTACATTTGTGGAGCACATTTCCGCGGATCAACGAATCATCGAAGATTCGAAAGGTCCGATGTGTGTATTTCCTGATGTAGTTCAAGATCGCAGTGCAATGTTTTGTCCATCGGCGTCTCTGTGAAATTGCGCAGGTTGTTAGTTATATCGGTGAACTGTTTTTTTTTCGGTGAATATTTTCACGGCCGCCCGGTAGCCCGTCCCCGGCCGTATCGGGCAAGCTGCCAACTGACACTCCCGGCCGGGGGCTAAACGCGAGCGCGCGAAGCGACTCGAACCCTGTGTTGCCAGTACAGGGGAGACCAGTGCAGGCCAGCGCTCTAACCAACTGAGCTACCGGGGTGCCGAGGCGGTAAATGCAGCATCATTATTGACTAAGTGGCCTCCATATGGATATAACCATCATTCCACCGTAGGAAAACGCCTCATATACCACCTACAATTATCAGAATCTATAATACCAAATACCGTGACGAATATCTAATAATGTTATTGATTTTTATCTAATTGATTATATAATTATGTTATCTAGAGACCACTAGTGACGACGGCTCCACCCAGCAAGATACATCCTCGCAATGTCCATATCAGCAGTAGGGAATCCAGCCATTGAAAAGCAAAATCAAAGAAACCGGGTAATCCACTTTGGGCGCGATGGATGCCATATTACCGAAGATGATATGCAAATAGGGAATGTAAAAAAAAAAAACGGCGCCCGGGGAAAAAAAAAAAAAAAAAAAAAAAAAAAAAAAAAAACGGGGAGACTCCCGGAGCACCAGCAACCGCCATGGGTGTAATGATGTTCCGGTAGATCATGGGAAAATTACAAGCCACCGGAAGGGCAAATCGACTTTCCTACCTCCCAATTGTCTTGTCAATCGGAGCGAATTAACGGCAAGCCTACAATGCATAGTAGCATTCCCTCCTGCAGTTAGCTAGTGTGCGGGTTCACAGCAGATGACCTGTATAAACAACGATCGAATCCTCCGCGGAAAGCAAATCCGACCAGAAGACATAAGCTCAGCTGTCACCATCTTTTGCAATACCGACCCAGAAGAAGGTCCGATACGTAATATCTGGTGTTCCTGTTGGCTCTCAACTGATCCTGGCGAGACAAGATGTAGTCTCCCAAGAATGGGTAAGAAGCCATGTGGACGATTTCATGTCGTCAACTGGCATCTCCATATCCAGTCCAAACATGCTCGAAACATGCTTTTATTGCGATTATCAAAACAAGATACATTTTGTTACACTTCACTATTTTATCACCACAGCTAAAACGTCGGAACGGACGGTCCTCAAGTTCCAGGGAACGTTCCGTTACTCAATATTCGAGCCATCTGTTCTTCAGGAGCCACGACAGCCACACCGCGTCTTCGATGGATACCAATGTGGGCACGCATCTGAGCATCTGTCGACAGATGACAGGCCGGTCAGCACCACACATGAACAGCAACACGGCGTCGTACGATCTATTCAGACCATCTGGTGACAAAGCATCACCCCAACACATAGGACACCCCAAAGCTGTAGCTCAGGACTTCTCCGAACACCATGCAATGGGGATTCTCCGAACACCATCCCTTCTTTACTGGGCAGGCACGAACGAAGCTCAAAGATCTTCCGTTCACGCAGTACGTTTAGACATAGAGTGTTCAGTTCCCTGGACCGGAAATCCTAACGTTAATCAAGCCTTCCAACGTGTGTGTACCCAATGTCAGGATCCACCAGACTGATAGGTACAGTAAGGCGGGTTTTAACAGAGGTCATCCATGTTTCCCAAAATTATAACCGCGAAGGCTAAGAACGCCATCACGGCTTGTTCATTGGGAACACCACCGGCATTTAAATTCATGGCTTGGTGAATGCATCATCCCTGAGGGGCTTTTGTATTTTTGTTGTCGCACGTGGCATTTCACCCCTAAAAAGCGACCACATCCAGGTTCGCAAGCTGATCCAACATTTGCTCCCCATTCCACAAAGCACGGTATGCCGGTAAGGCTGAGTAGTTAACGTCTTGAGCTCTGGGTATCAAAAGACCCGGGTTCAACATTCGCAACACTAGGGGCAGTTCGGGAAACAGTGGAAGTGTGGGAGGTGCCGTTCACCGCGATCGTGCATAAAGGGCGTCGAGAATAACCCGACGAATAAAAAACAAAGAAAGCACAACGAACTTACCCACAAGCCAGTCGACTCGAGGATCGCGATTCCTGTAACCCTCGGTGCTTCTTAACAACAGACCACGTGCGGAACTCGGGACAATGCGACACTTCAGCGTCCAGATGACTGAAAAGAGGCAGATCAAACACCCTGGTCAACTCGGAGGTAGTCCCAGGATAAAAGAAACAACTCAAAACATCATCAGTCCGCCCTAGAATCGTCATGAGATTCCGATTGTTCTAACCATTGATCAAGAGTATTCTCATCATGTAGTATAGAAACGGTTGCCATTGAACACCCAAAATAATTTTTAAAAAAGAAGAAAAGATACCCTCATGAAATACCTAGCGTTATACACAATAAAAACCATGCAGATTCGCAGGAGATTGAACACCCACCTACTTGGCCAGTCAGAATCTATACTGTTCCCTATCCCGATGAGCGTCAATGAGCAGTCAACACACAACCAAAGATAGGCCATGTGCAAACGGTAGGGTGCCTAGTGTTGACTATTGATACAAGTTCCCCCGTCAGTCAGCCGACAAAGGAGGAGGAAAAATGAAGAAAATCCACCTCCCAGAAAGCAGCAGGGATCCCTGGCACCTTGGTTTGGGACATCACATGTACTTGGGACATACTCACCTCATTGTACATGGCTTCACGACCAACCCACTGGACGTCAACACGCGATGGGACGAGTAGAAGACATCTCTCCACACAGGCCGGGCTCGCTCGCACCTGTAGGGAGACCGGTGGTTAAATACAACGTCACGGGGGAACTCAACATACACGAACGTCATACCATCAGGCAGTGAAGGTTAATCACGACATCTCAGAGAATGTAGGTAAATGTGTGTGGTCATCATGAAAGCTTAGCAATTGCAGTCCGCCAACAGGACAGTTCCTCACCTCTAGTGTCCGAAGTCAACTCCCAACGGCTCGGAGACGGTGAGAACTGACTGCGCACGACGTTGCAAGATGCACCACGTACGGATCGAGGAGGCACGTAGCACCCGTCGACTGCAAAAGTTAACATCGCATAAGCATATGCAGAGTGACTGTCACATCCACAACATCTAGCAATGCATCAGATCTATCATTGGTAATCACAAATCTCATTGGATTGGCTCTTGATGTTCATCACTGGTCACACCACAAGTAGGACTATCACCACCCACTACATCAGAAGCGCTTGAGGAGGCAGAGCACCAAGCTGTGGTCGCGGGGACCCTCTCACCTGCCGCGTGTGACGTGGAGAGGTCACACCACAGGTGACCTGCCACGGTCCGCCGGTCTGGACAACAGACGAGGTGTGTCAGTCCCACAGCAGCCGTCCACACACTCACACCATCTGACTTCGAGTGGCATCAGGGTGGGAACAGTCAGCAGTGCCCGGGGGCAGGTATGTCCGCCCGTTCGCTAAATATCATCACGCGTAGTGGCGGAGTCACCACCCAAACGGCAGTACAACACGAGGTATGGCAGGGAGACCATCCACACGGCAGTGACCGCCAGGTGGGCTCGGCATTTACCTTATTCATTACAAGCACTGCTACCAACCAACAGTACCCTGACCCAGTCATCACCGCACTATGACCTGTGGACGAGGCCACCGACAGCCACGTGGCCAACGACAGATGTCTAAATGCGTCGGTGTGTTCATTGGGTGATTCACTACACTGTGCACATTCACCGCTAGTGGCGCGGCGCACACTGTTTCACCGGTGGGCACCGGGAGTGGGAAATGTCCCAGGCGCGCTAGTGTCGAACCAGGGACCTTTGGTACCCAGACCCCAACACAAACCACTCGCCCATCCCTGCCCCCTTCTGAAGTCGCTGAGGACACGTCAGGACTTCATAGAACTCCTAAATAGACCCGAAACATGTAGGCTAAATGCATCACAATAATGCAGCAGTTTACTGGGTGTAAGTTTACTGATGTTCTATCTGATCACTCACATGCCGAAAAACTGGTCATACGTGCCCTCATGTATTCGCACAATCTGCCTCCGAGTGACATCAGTGCGGAAAGTCAGAAGCAGCAGTGGCGGAGATACCACTCCAGCGGTAATATAAAACGAGGTACGGCAGGGAGACTATCCACGTGGCATTCACCGTCAGGTAAGCTTTTCACTTACCTTTTTGGTTGGACACACCGCTGCAGAACAGCATCTATCCCAGTCATCATCGTGATGTGACCTGTGGACGGGAGGTCACCGTCAACCACGTGACCACTGACAGATGACCTCTGGTGTGTGTGAGGTCAGGTCAGGGCTACAGTGGTCTCCACGGGCAGTCGGAGCGCGAACAGTAGACAGTGGTCATCAAACCTCAAAGCAGCAATGTGGCAGGGTAACCAGCGAGGGTGGACGGCCTTACCTTGCAGTACTGGAGGCATCCATGAGATAGAAGTCTTCAGGCACGTGTTGAACGTCACTCCGTTCTGACCTGAAAGCAAAGAAAATTAATGCTAGCCTGCTTTTTTTAGGGCCTTAGAGCCACAAGAAATTATATCAGACCTGTTGAGCTTGAAACTGTCACGGTGGTAAAGTAAAGAAAATGCTCATGAGGATAATTATGGTCGGCAAACCATGTATACATTACCATAGTATACTATGACCCCAATGCATCGCATTAACATCAGATGAGCTATCATAGATCCATACCGTTCTCAAGCGTTGACACGTAGAGGGCTATACAGTCATCGGCAACACATGATAATTTTAGCATCGTCCGACTCGAACGACATCAAGGCTGTAATGCTTCGGGATCGCCAGTCACGCGTGAATCCTAATAATCACAGTCGTCAGCAAGCGTACATGTCCTTGTTTTCATCATCATCATCTTTGCAAATAGGACTCCTTGCATGCAAGCATTTCAGAGCATTACTGACCATGGGCATTGAAGCATCCATCCGTAACGAAACCAACATACGAAGTTCACAGCTGAAACAGGAACAGAGATATCAGAACGCCATGACTAAAGTGTCACACGATTCCACACGTTTGTCCTCAGATCAATAACGGTTCTCACTCACACCCGCCGAAGCGACTAGTGAAGGATCGACTGGAAAACATCACGTCTTAAGCACGATCGAACTACGCTGAAATCTAGACTTCCCATCCTTGACTTTCCAAGAAATCACTGACCTGCATGAAAACCACGGGTCTTCTGATTGATGTATAGCAGTACCACACCTGTAATTGAGAAGAATTTAACACACTGAAGCAAGAGTGGGTGTTCTTGTCACGTATGAGAACTTTCAGAAGGAAGGCAGCATTATCGGCGAATCTACATTGTTGTTCAGCCAAAACCATCGAGTGTCCATCATTGTCGCACGACTATAATGTTATGGCATACAACAAAAAGCCACACATTCACAATGCACGATCGTTTCGAACGTCGCGTTACATACAATCGTCGGAATCCATAAACATTAACTATCATGTTGGCCACTTGTCAGCCAGGCCGCCCTCCACATACCGTGACGGTGTAGAGGACAAGATCTGACGCTTGATGGGAGCGAGTTATCTGGAAAACTCCTGATAACGCGACGCTTCAACGACCTGACTGCACAGAGGGGGAACGAAGCCTTGGTCAGTTCATAGGCAGCACACACATCAATACAAATATACATAATGCATCATCAGTCCGCCCTAGAATCGTCACCAGATTCCGATTGTTCTAACCATTGATCAAGAGTATTGTCATCATGTAGTGTGGGAATTCGCCAAGATATGAAAGGAAAATGTGGTTCGATACCTTCCGTGCAAAGCCGTACAGGACATGAATTAGCAGACGAACACGTTACGTACTTTGCCGAACAGAGCTCATCCACCAGTGGTTGGCCGGTTGATACTTCTCTGGCAGCCAACCTGGTGATAAAGGTGTCGTGTGTTACATAATCCATCAAGCAAGCAACAAGCCGTGTCCAATACAACATAATACAATATCGAACCAGCATTAAGTCACGCGTTTAGTATGTCACATCAGCACCACCGTGATATGACTGAACAAGACACACCACGTGTGTAAACGATTGGATCCTCTGTAACACGCACACCCGACCAGAAGACAACATTTGGACTGTCACCGTCTGTTGCAATACCGAACCAGAATTAAGTCCGGCACATAACATCGGGTGTTTATTGTCGGCTCTCAACTGATCCTGTGAGACGAAATGTGGTCTCCCAAGAATGGGTAAGAAGCCATTTTACTACTTGGGAGATAGGGGTTTTATGGCGCATCAAATATGTTAGTGAGCACTTCATGTCGGATATTGCAATATCCAAACCAAGATGAAACATGCCACAAATATTCCTTGGGATTATCATGTCTGAAAATGGTTCACCTTTCCCATCTCACACCAGTAATAAAATCCCAGGAGCCAACTGCAAAAACATGATGCAAGAAGACAGAAGGTTATTCACGTTAGCTCACCTCAAGTAACATGTTTCAATCGGAAGTGCCCCTTATCCGTGACGTCGGTGACCTTCGTCTCCCAAGCTGGTGTTGGTCCAAAACCTGTCGACAGATGGCGGGGCAGTCAGCACCGCTAACAAACAGTATGGTGCTATATGACGAACTTCATTCAGTTAGGATCGTCATCACTTTAGCTCAGAATTAAGTCCGTACCGACATCATGATACCAGCCACACATCACCTTACTTTCAAAAGAATGATAAAGTTACTAACCTTCCACCCCAAGTTGTTGCTGCTGACCCAAACATCACGGGCCGTCTCGCATGGTGCCATCTGTGACGCGGGACATAACGTGGTCAGGGAGATAGAACAATAGGGCCTCCACTACATCAGGGCATTTGTCAGGTAAGTACATCAACATGGGAGTTCAGTATTAAGTCCCTGTACTTTGTTGATCATCACAGCGAAAGGTGGCACCATAAACACAGCAAATCACTGCGTCGGCAATTCACTGCCGCACCTACATCACTTGAAATTAGAGGCAGGCTCGAAACTATACAAAATGGCACACAAGAAACAAGAGCGAGAACAAACGTGTCAGCACTATCCCAATCCCAACACTCACGTGCTCAAGGAATAGGTGACTTCTTCCACGATGAGATTCCATGGTCAACTGCCAACAAACACCAGATGTCAGGGGAAGACAACAACTGCTAACATGTCGCCATACACAAACATCATCAGCTAAAGGTTTGTCTCAGCCGAAACGTCAACAGTCTAACATGTACAGACATCACGTGAAGAGTTCTGACGGGCACAGGTCTGCCATGGTGTGAGCCTCACCTGAGGGTCCGTCCGAAGGGTGTGACGTCACATTCCTGGCACGAGACGTCATCCAGACTGTGCCGGTGTCTGTGGACCAACCATCCGTCACACAGCAGTGGCGGCACCACAGGTCAGACAGACGGCCACATGTGTCAGAGATCTCGGTGGTAGGTGTGAGGTAATCAGTCGACTCAGATAGCAAATACTGGCTCATCACAGGTACCGTGTGGAGGGAGAGGGGGAGGTCGGCGGTGGTCAGTCCTCACCGTGTCAGCGCCGGGAACCAGTGGCCGCCGCGGCAGTCTGTCGACAAGGAGACACACCGGTCAGTGGACACCAGACGAGGCCACTACCACCAGCAGCACGTGGACAGTAGCCGTCAGAGCCAGAGTAGACGTCCTGCGGCCGTCCGGTGGGCGGCGGCGGCCGTGCAGCACGCCATCACCGTCAGAGAACCTGACCGATATCGGCAGTGTGGCACAGCCGCCACGACTCGGGCCCACCTGGCGGCCGCCCACGCGGACGGCACCGTCAGAAAATGGATCATGGTTGTCATCACGGGCAACGGCGAGGGGCCGGCCTACACGGCTCTACACGGGACCGGGCAGACTGGAATACAAACAGCCCGACACTGGCAACCAACTAGAGTGCAGACGGATCGTAGTATCATCCCCTTTGGCCACTAAACCTCGTAGCATACGGAAGATGTCCTAGGAATAGTCAAAACCGCATTGCGCATACATCGCGCAGCTTCTCGGGTATATTGAATATTCCCGATTGCTATCTGATTTCAAGAGCACTTCGACAAATTCGATCATGAGCAGGAATTATCACGCCCATGTGTCAATATACACCGTCTATGGTGTACATGGTCAAGCTTCCGCAGAGTGCAGCGATTCGCACAAGCGTATTGCAGCATGTAGCAAGTAACAGGGCCACATCATAATACGACCGTTGACAGGTTGCCCGCGTATAACGTTCGGGAAACATTTTCCAAATGCATTACTCGGAACCACCTAATTCGCAACGTGCTGAGATATTAACTCGACAAGACTTTCTCGGTCCGCGCCGAGGAAGTCGTACATCCCATCTCGCGAGGCACTTGTACTGCATAATGGAATGCAAAACTGACACTTTTGGTACGTGTTCTTTCAGATGGCAGCTGCCTATGATATGATGTGGCAACAGGAAATACTCCGGGAGCCGTGTAATCACCATATTTGGTGATGTGCGAGCAGTCCTAACTTCCCATCGGGTCTCGTGTTGGTTGGTTATTTGGGTTTAGGGGCACATCGACTGCTTCGGTCATGCAACGCCCATAACAATGTTACATTGATGGCTTAGGATGATTGGTAACAACAGTAATGCACGAGCATTCAGAATACGGGCAGATATCAGTTAAACAGTGAAAGAGAACGGGCAAGCGCAAGCAAACATCAGTGAAACAAGGAACGGGTCCCGTGTTACGTCTCGACGTGTGACGCTACTTGTCTATCTTCAAATGTACCCAGACGAATGGTATCCCTCAAGGAAGTATAATAAGCATTACAGTGTTCCCCATTACGATAATGCCATATAACACTAATCATAGGATTGCTTTACGACGCACTCAGAAGCTGAAACCATATAGCGTCGCCTGCCTCTCACCCTCCATGAACGTAACAATCCAGGATTACATCCATCAGAAGACCTAAGAATTCCAATTGGTATCATTAGACGGGAAACAGCAAAATATACCTTACCTCCATCAAGTTACCACCAAAAGCAGTTCCAGACGACGTTCACCCTCGGAAATTCTGTGGAAATACGGCTGGATATACAAAAGCTACTGTCGCAACCATTAAATTGGTACAGGTATGAATCAGATAGGGGCGAAATCATGCATTCACGTGTTATCATAACCAAATTCAATCATCATAGGTGCCTGATGCTAGGTCTTTTTACGGCAACATCGGAGGATTCCACGTCTACAAATAGCGAATCACTCCAAATGAAGTATGTAACGAGACCATACCCACATTCCTAACTTCCCATTGGGTCCTTGTTACGTCGCCACACCTCATGCTACTTGTCTATCTTCAAATGTATCCAGATGAATGTTATCCCCAAGGAAGTATACAAAGCATTACAGTGTTCCTCATGATGACAATGCCATGACACTGATTATTGGATAGTATTGTGGCTTTACGACGCAGTTCAGAAGCTGAGGACATATAGTGTCGCCTGTCTCTCACCCCCGGCATATTTCCTCCCTCAACTTAGAAAGACAAAACGTCAGAGAGCTGAGGGAAAGAAATTATAGTATCGCTCAACTACAGGAAACTAAGCGGACACCAAAGTGGTGGACACCACACTGGACCTTAGTGGTGACAGGATCAACAAAATTATGGTCGGGGTATCCTGTTCGGTACCACTGACGAGGCATACTCAACATGTAAACCCAACGCTGGGTACAATGGCATAATATACATGTATATACATGCGTCCAATGTAAGTATATAAAACCAGGACCAAGTATATAAGGGCAAAGCGAAAATGAAGACAGTACAATCCACAAAATCGTAACACATCGGTGAGTGTCTTACCGTAAACGGTGATACCCAGACTGCCATGTGGTCCAGGTGATAGATGGCTGTGAACAAAAGAAAAACGTCAAACAGCGAACGCGAAGGCGACCACGCGAGGGAACTGTAGATAATTTCAGTATCCTTTTGATATATAATCATTATCTGTCACTTTCAATTGTTCATCATTTTCCAGACGAATTGCCAATGTATAACTGCAATTTTGGGCAGTGTGGAAGAAAAAGTAGCTCACCTTTCCATGAGAGGATATCACCAGTAGCCTTTTCAGGTGAAGTCCGAATCGCTTCTCGGAAATTCCGTGGAAGTATGGCTGCATAGAAAAAGACAAAGTCGTGACCACCAATTGGCTATGGATATGAATCAGATAGGGGTGAAATAACGCAGTCGTGTCTTGTCATAGCAATCTTCAAACATCATTCGTACATGACATTGCTTCGGTTCAAGAAACTACCATGACATGTTCGTTAGTCAGAAACTCGACGAAAACCATAAGGCAAAACGTTACCCACCGTTCGTGCTATTCGTCAAAAATGAATAATAACTCAGCTCTTCTTGTGAATAGCATTGACCTGGCAGAGATTCCAGATCTACCGGTTTCAAGGCAAAACCCGTAGAAAGCTATACAGGAACGTACCAATCAGAATTACATCTATCAGAAGATCGAATGGTTCCATTTTGTACAATTGGACGGAAAACAGCAATATATTCCTTACCTCCGTGGAGTTAACACCAGAGGTATTTCCAGGCGACGTCCACTCTCGGAAATTCTGTGGAAATACGGCTGAATATACAAAAGCTACTGTCTAACCATTGATGGGTACAGGTACGAATCAGATAGGGGCGAAATTATGCATTCACGTGTTATCATAACCAAGTTCAATCATCATTGGTGCCTCACGCTAGGGTCATTTCACGTCAACATCGGAGGATTCCACGTATACAAATGGCGAATCACTCCAAATGCAATGTGCAACGAGAGACCATACCCACCTTGCTTGTTCATCCAATCTTGACCGTGACCAACGGCCACCACAATGGTCTTGCAGATCTCGAAAGTGACTGCTACTCCATGGTACGAAATTCAAAGCAGCATGATGGTCCGTCCGCTACAAAGAGCAATACCAGGTAAGCGCATGCTGATTAACGCCAGAGGTAAGAAGCAAACAATGCATCAGCTCTATCATTGATAATCACATATCTCATGGAATTGGCTCAAGATTTTCATCATGGATCACCTCCGACCATGCAGAATATTCACTTTCGTGCTCACCTTTTCAACTTCGTGGAACCGAATCGGTGTGGTGACTAGTAACGGTTTGCTCAATCTGAAACGGCGAGAGGGCGTCAGAGAAGGCTGAGGCTGTCAGTGGAGGGCATCTCGACACAACATCATTCAGCCGCATCGTGTCATCTCCAGAGCAGAGCGTCAAAATTGCAGGATATTGTCATCAGAACTGTTTGAGGAGACTGTGTACCAAGCTGTGGTCGCGGAGACCCTCTCACCTGCCGCGTGTGACGTGGAGAGGTCACACCACAGTTGACCTGCCACGGTCCGCCGGTCTGGACAACAGACGAGGTGTGTCAGTCCCACAGCAGCCGTCCACACACTCACACCATCTGACTTCGAGTGGCATCAGGGTGGGAACAGTCAGCAGTGCCCGGGGGCAGGTATGTCCGCCCGTTCGCTAAATATCATCACGCGTAGTGGCGGAGTCACCACCCAAACGGCAGTACAACACGAGGTATGGCAGGGAGACCACACGGCAGTGACAGCCAGGTAGGCTCGGCATTTACCTTCTTGGTTGCAGAATATGCTGTTGCCAAACAGCCATTGTCTTAGTCGCCGCCGTGCTATAACCTGCGGGCAGGATGCCAGTCAGCCACGAGACCACCGATGGATGGTGTAGGGTGTAACTGAGGTCACGTGTAATCTCCAGTGGTCTCCATGGGCTGATGGAAGGCGAAGAGTAGACAGCGACCAGCTAGCTTTTTGGGTACTCAACTACGCATACACATGTTATTTGAAGATGCACTTGCTTGATAAATGCGAACACTTGCCATGAACAAGTAACGAGTCATCATCGAGGAAATGGATCGTTGCTGGGCTGCAGACAAGGCGACGAAAGAAAATGCACCAAATGTATGGGAAATGTATAAATGTCGTCCTCAGTGTTCGGCACAGTCGAGTCTATCACGACAGGACTGCTTCCTAAGGGACACACTGCAATGTAGTCCACCATGCTCCCGGAGGAACCTGGTACCCAAAGACCGTGCTGAGCCAATGGGGGTGGCGAATGGACGACTAAAAACACTTCATGACACTCCTAAATAGACCCGAAACATGTACGCTAAACGCATCACAATAATGCACCACTGTCCTGGGAGTTAGTTTATTGATATTCTGTCCTATCACTCACATGTGAAAAACATACCTGCCTCGTGTATTCGCACAATCTGCCTCAGTAGTGACATCAGTGTCGGAAGCGCAGTGGCGGAGATACGATTCAAGCGGTCATGCAAAACGAGGTATGGCATCCACGTCGCATTCACCGTCAGGTAAGCTTATCAATTACCTTTTTCGTTGGATACACCGCTGCAGAACAGCATCTATCCCAGTCATCACCGTGATGTGACCTGTGGACGGGAGGTCACCGTCAACCACGTGACCACCGACAGTTGGCCTGGGGTATAGCTGAGGTCAGGTCAGGGCTACAGTGGTCTCCACGGGCAGTCGGAGCGCGAACAGTAGACAGTGGTCATCAAACCTCAAAGCAGCAATGTGGCAGGGTAACCAGCCAGGGTGGACGGCCTTACCTTGTAGTCCTGGAGGCATCCATGAGATGGAAATGGTCAGACATGCTGAACAGCACTTGGTGTTGGTGGTTTGGAGAGTTTAGGGGCACGTCGACATCTAGGGTCATTTTGCGCCCACTGAACAGCACTTCATTCCGATCTGGGAAAGAACACACATGTTAGACTCCAGCAACAGCACATATACTTTCATAGCTCTGGAAACTTGTCTCAGACCTGTTGAGCTTGAAACTGTCACGGTAGTACAGGAGAGTAAATGTTCATCAGCTGTATTGTCCTGGTCAGTGCATTATCAAAACACTACCACGAGATATCACCACCTGAACCCTTGCCATAGTACACCTACCGCGGACACAGGTAGACGTGAGGATGATGGTAATGCCGTCGGTGATACCTGCAAACAAATTATAACACTGTCAGATTAGAATGCCAACGGAGGGGGAACATGTAGGGAAACAGGTGTCAGGCGTGACTCCAAACAATCATCGGTATCAGCAGGAGTACATTTCTTTTTCGTCATTGTAAAGGATATTAGCAAGTAAAATTCATAAACAAGCATTGAATGAAATTTCTCACCATGGAAATACACATCTATCCGTAGGATAACAGACAGCAGGCCATACATCTGAAATATGAAGCAGAGGTTAGAATGTTGTGGCCAAAGCATCACATGCACATAAACGACACTGTTCTCAGTTCAGTAACAGTTATCACTCACATCCGCCGGATCGGGTAGTGAAGGATCGCCTGGACATTATCAAGTATTTGATGGACACAGTTGAACCAACCACGCTCCAACGCATGCTTGTGATTCCGGCCCGACTCTCTATCCACTCAACTGAATGAACAGTATGGGCCAAATGAGTAAGGTACATTGAGCAGACACTAGGTGTCGGGTGATTGCTTCATGTTAATCCAACCGATCCTAGTTAGACAAATCTAGGCTACCAAAAAATATGCAAGAATCCGACTAAAAATGCACCCCTGCAGAGAGCAGGAAGAAGCAGGAGCAGGAGTACTCCATGCACAAGATCGAGATATTACGGTGGTTCTGAAAGCAATGCATTAGAGGCCCAATGTATTATCAAAACAATATCTCTGAAGAAACACTGGTCCTGCAATGCGTCGAAGTCCTAGGACACAATCCATCCCACTTTTGTTTCCCTCCCCTCTCCCGAATACCAGGATACACAAATAATGTCATAACGAGCGTTAGCAACTGATTCCACTAGCCCAAGAGTTCCGATGGTAGTGATGCCAAGAGTTTACACATTACAGCCAAAATAAATAGGGACCAGGACAATCAAAATAAATAGAGACCAGGCCAATCAAAATAAATAAAGACAAGGCCAATCAACTCACCCGTAAAAGACGAACTATACTCGGACATCACGTGTACCATGAGATGACCAGCACATATTCTCACATTCACGTCATGGTTACCAGATACCAAGTCTGCCGTACTCCCGTACGGCAGACAGAGAAAGACTACGGTTGAAACGGATTGGTTTATTGGTCCTTAAGGCGGGCGACGATCAGACGACTGTTTCGGGGGAAGTCGCAGCTCGCCGACACCTGCGAAAGGCACCGTTTGGGTCAGCGGCGACAGTTGAGCACCGTAGTGGTAACAGCCAGACAGCTATACAATTAATATGGCTCAAATCTTGAGAACGCTCCGGAGGACGGAGCACCAAACGATGCACACAAAAAAAAAAACAAAAAAAAAAAAAAAAAAAAAAAACCCCCCAAGCAATGTTCCATAATCCCATTTCCCTAAACTGACATAAATTGAAACTTGCCATCGGATAGGACGTTTCATTTATCTTTTACCCACATCAAACCACATTAGTCATTCATTCACGAAACTAGTTGCACAGCAATGGCAAACATGTCCTTAGAAAACTTGTTGTCAGAATGGTTCCAAACTGAACGCATTTAGTCGCAATCCTCAAATATGTTGTATCCCATATTACTGGTCTGCAAATGGCTGCATCTACACACTTCCAGCATGAGATAGCCCTGCAAGTCATTTTACGGTAATCACGGGAGAACACTGGATTAATTCCACAAGAAAATCACCCAGTCAGCCTGGTCATCAAGCACCACATTAAACTTAAATTGCGGGGTTCCAGGCAAAGTAGGTGGCAGGGCATGCTTGCCAATCGCGCACAAATTAACACTAAGCATACAAAAAAGAAGCATTTTTAAACCAGCTGTATAGAAGCTCAACAGATAGCCAAATATAGTATTCCTATCTTCAAAAGTAAATACTTTAAGCATACCTAAATCATACACAAACTTAAAATGGAGGCAAACAGTGACAGAAGGTGCAATGGTAGCACAGTGGTGCTTCAACTCACCTGAAGTCTTCTCCATCCCGTGCACTGGCGAGCTGAAGAGGGGGAGACATGAAGCTTTAGTATAGGCAGGTACATCATTCACAACACAAAATGGTAAATCAACCTCAAAAATTGCAGAATCTTCAAAAGATATCAGTATTAAGTCCCTTATAGTCATCATCAGATGGAGGTAACCACTGAATCGGTGTAAAATATTCATGCTTACCCACTGCTGCAGACTGAAGAGCCTCGGACCCATAAACCTGAAAATCGGCAGTCAATATAAAATTTGCCTGATTCGATAAATGCACAGTACAGTATTTGGGTTGTTGACTACTGGGGCCAACAGATGCATAATTTGGTGTGGCACAAAATTATCAGTAAATGAGGACATTGTTAGCAAAACCCAGTTTCATCCCGACCAATTATAAAGGTGCGTGCCAACTGTCATGTAATAACAAAAACAAGAGCACTGCTAACATAGCTGTTTCCAAAACACATACTTGATGATAGACAGAATCACTCCGTGATCTGATTTCGCGAGCATCACAATATCCCCAGCTGTGCACTAGGGTGCGTCGTCATTCAGATCCAAAATGCCAGGGTGTGGTTTACAGGGGCGATGATAAAAACGACATGTAGGAAAGAACGATTTCAAAGGGACTTCGAACTTACCACCACAGCTTGGAGCTTGGAGCTTACTGGAAGGTTCCCCATTCACTTACTATGGCACACTAGCACCACCTATGCACATGTTTTAGGGATCTCAGCTTCTAGTGGGCATACAAGGACGATACAAAAACCACCGTATTACTCATGAGAGCTTGCGACCGATATCAATTTTGATGACCTGGGGTCACTAGGTCGCCGTCTAAGGTTAGGTCACATATCTCACTCAACACCGGAACCGGTCATTCAGAGACCATAAACATGTATCGCAGAACTAAGTCACTGAACACTGTTCACTTGGTCTCATTGCGATATGGACTCGGGTACAGTGAGGAATATTTAACAGTGATCTGCAAAGGTAGGCCAGATACCCAAGGTAGTGGAGAATTACATCTCAGCTGGGTACGTAGGTGCTAATTCTCCACTACCTTGGATATCTTACCTTTTGCAGGTCACTGCAGTCAAATATTCCTCACTGTGTCTCCTAAGAGTCCATAACATCACAATGAAACCAAGTGAAGTGTTCAGTGACTTAGTTATGTGATACATGATTATGGTCTCTGAATGACCTTTTCCTGTGTTGAGTGAGATGTGATCTGACCTTCGACCGCGACCTAGTGACCCCAGGCAATAAAAATAGGTATCAATGGAAAGTTCTCAGCATGAGCAATACAATGGTACTCATCTCGTCTTTGTACGTCCGCTACAAGCTGAGATACAAAAAAAATGTGCATAGATGGCGATAGTTTGCCATGGAAGTGAATGGGGAGCATTCCGGAAGTGAAAGAAAGCCCCAAGTACCTTTTAGTTTCTTTCTTTTCACCAAGTCGCTTTTTTATCATCGCACCCGAAAAAACCACCCTGGCATTTTGCCCCGTGACGAACATCACGAGTACGTCACACCCTACTGTTCACATGTTCGCAGTCGCGTAAGCCCTCGACGACGCTCCTGCCTGTAGTCCCCACACACAATGCGGTGTGTCGCCGACCCACCTGAGAGCCGCTCAGGTCCAGCTCTGGTCGGGCGCGGCGGCGGCCCAGTCGCCAGTGGCGGCGGCGGTCGCCGACCAGTCCTCGGTCCAGTCGCTGGCGGCGGCCGGAGCCACTGCAGAGCCGGCCGGCACCGTGCCGAAGTCGGCCGCCGCCGGCACCACGTCCTCCACGGCCGGCGGCAGCACAGCGGCCGCCGCAGCAGCCGCAGCCGCTGTGGCAGCGGCGGCGGCCTCCTCAGCGGCCGCCTCACGCTTCTGCTGCTCCTCCTTCTCGATCTCCTCCGGGTCGCGGTAGAAGAACAGGTCGGGCATCACCTCCCACTCGCGCTTGCGGCCGATCGTGCCGCGCAGACGCAGCACCTGGCGGTCGGACGACACGTCGGGTCATCACACGACATGTCAGGTCATCACACGAGACGTCAGGTCATCACACGACACGTCAGGCCATCACACGACACGTCAGGACATCACACGAGACGTCAGGTCATCACACGAGACGTCAGGTCATCACACGAGACGTCAGGTCATCACACGACACGTCAGGTCATCACACGAGGCGTCAGGTCATCACACGAGACGTCAGGACATTACACGACACGCCCGCCATACCACTGGCGCTGCAGGGCACACCCGGCGCGGTGTAAAAACACAGGTCAACTAGAAGATGACAACCAATGTCGTCCTCAGTGTTCGGCACAGTTGAGTTTATCACAACAAGACTGCTTCCTAAGGGACACACTGCAATATAGTCCATCAAGTTCCCGGAGGAACCTGGCGCCCAAAGGCTCATGCAGGGCCAGAGGGAGTGGCGAATGGACAAGTGTTTTGCCCGTGACACAGAAAGCTGGCACGCGGCACAAGCGTTCTGACCATACCAGTGCTGGACTGATCCTCCATGTCCCGAGTCGCCTCAGCTCGCTGCGTACCTCGCGCGCCAACATCCACCACATGAGGCCAATGCTGTGGTAGCCCTTGTTGTTGCAGGGGATGGCGATGTCGACGTAGCGCGACGGCGAGTCCGTGTTGCAGAAGGCGATCACGGGTATGTTGACTTAGGACGCCTCGGAGATGGGCTGGGCGTCCATGCGCGGGTCCGTCACCACCAGCAGACGCGGCTCACGGAAGCCGGCCTGTGGGAACACTTCAGGTCAGGGCCGCTAGTCATATTAAAGTACTTGCCTGTGGTAACACTTCAGGTCAGCTTCGCTAGTCATATTGCAGTGCTCGCCTGTGGAAACACTTCAGGTCAGGCCCGCTAGTCATATTAAAGTACTCGCCTGTGGAAACACTTCAGGTCAAGCTCGCTAGGCATATTACAGTACTCACCTGTGGGAACATATTGGGTCAGGTTTGATGGCTATTATAGTGATAAATATTCCTTAGTCAGTAACGTTTTCGCGACTACCGCGCGTCAACCACGATCGACTACTTGGCGCCCTTGATCAGGTGAATGCTGGCCTGACCGGCGAATTTCACAAGACCATATGCATCTATTCCAAGACCATTCATCGTGCAGCCTCCAGTGCACCGCGCACCTCCCTGTCCAAAAATGTTCAGATTCGGTTACTGGGTGACTCACGAGACGAAATCATCGTCGACTACAACTTTCCCATTATACCATAAATCATTCACTGCCTAACAAATACATGCAAACCAAGGGAAAAACAGGAGGGTGGCCCAACCAAATGTGATGAATTTAACACATCAAAGCCATCCAGGGTGGAAGGATCCTCATGGGGGAGATAAGACAGATAGTAATATTGTCATCCTCAGTGTTCGGCACAGTCCAGTTTATCACGACAGGACTGCTTCCTAAGGGACACATTGCAATGTAGTCCATCATGCTCCCGGAGGAGCCTGGTACCCAAAGGTCATCCTAAACCAATGGGGGTGGCGAATGGACTAAAATCCCGGAATAAACTCCTGAATCAATTCGAGAATCTGTTTAAATGCCACAGATCATACCACACCAATGGTGTAAAATACACATTTCAAGTGTGGGACATCAGCCAGACATTAAAAGCATGCAATGTCAAATTAACAGTTGATGAGATTAATGGAGTGAAGCAAACCTGGTAGGAAATTATGACGCACTACATCCAAGTCAACCCATTATGTGCAAACATTGTCCATGAGATATGAAACCAAGACTACAAATTGCCACCTGTTACATGCTGTACATCAAGAATTTCACTATGTATTACATAGCATCCAAGAAAACTGTGATATATACTTACAAGTGAACCTAATGACACACCAGCAGAACTAAACACGACCAGGACCAGGTACAGCCCACCCAGTCGACTCACCGTCCTTCTTGCGTTTGTAGGCATACTGGAGCATCTGGTGGTCTCCGTTCTGCGCGCCGATGTGCGTGCACGCGGCCAGCATCTTCATCACGTCGCCCTCCTTCAGGGCCAACACTTCCAATCCTCCCGACATCGTGAGGTGTCAATGGGTGCTACGGTTGACAACCTGCAATGGCACGACCTCGGGTCACCTCAGGTTGTCCGTCTGGTGCTTGGCGGGTCGTCTGTTTCGGCTCGGCCGCACTCGTCACCTTTCAAAGGGAAAGTCTGCATGCTTCTTGCACACTTCAGCATGCAGGAAATTGTCAGTGGACGCTGTGGTTCAGAACACATGTGTCACGAACACATGTCTTATACTGAGAATGTGCTGTGGCATCTGGTCTGCCCCTTCAGATAATTCATGGGACGAGCCTCTTAGATTAGCTAGCAGGGTCCGGGGCCCCGGACTTCGGGTTATTACGTGCCGCGTTTTGCATCCCAACCCTGCCTACCATCAATATTATATTTTTGAGCACTCAACCAAAATCATTATCAAAGAAGCACGGACGCCCTGCTCCTTGATGCAAATGCTTGTGAAGTCTTTGTGTCTTGTTTCTAACAGTATGTCTCACGCTCTCATGCTCTTAATAAGGAATGGTGATACACAATCATTTTGCAGCACAATTTCAGGAAAATGAATACCTATAACGAAATATTGCATACAATACCAGTCAATATCACAGGGATTTTCACCCTATCCCAAATACAGCTCTTCCTAAATTGTGAACATCAAAACAAAGGAAAACAGTCATGAGTATACCATTGGCTCAAATTCGGGTCATCAAAAGCATTTCAGAGGACACTAATTTCATGGCAAATTTTGTCATACTTCTGTGCTCATTTTGACATGTCACACCTAGAGAGAAACCATCATTTTAGCACTGCTGCAACCTCATTTCTCCCTGAAGGTCACACCCAGGGACAGAATTTATACTGAATCAAGTTCACTACAGCCATAATCTACTCTCAAAATTGTGCTATCTGAAAGATTTCATGTTATGGATCCATGTTAGGGAGATTCCATCGGCCCCATCCAGTGGGGATGAGTAGTCTATGGGCTAGTTGCCCATTTCACAATGAAGATTGTGAGTTTGGGTCTTGCTGGTGACACACAGCTGATCAGCATGAAAGATTAGCAACATATGTCTCAATGGTTGGTGTGTTGTAAAATCAATAACAACCAGCCACAGCCCCCCCCCCCTCTAATGATGTATTGGAGGCCCTATTATTTGTGCTAACTTTGATGTTATATTGGAAATGATGTTCATCATTCAAGTGGTTGAAAATTGAATGAAAGGACTGCTTTTCAATTTTGAAAATTGAGAATTTGCTTCAAACTTCTCAAGGTTTCAAGGATTGCTTTATATTCTTACAAGGAAGGTCACAAAATTGTATGCTGTATTTTGTAACATTACTTGTTGGATTTTCTAATTCCCAGCCCCTCTTTCATGTAATTTTCCTTTCAATGAAAAGCATTTGCAGAGGAAATGAGTGGCAATGTCAGCAAATTGCATTTTCTGTGAGGGGAGGGTACAACTTACCAGAACTTGGCCCAGGGGCTTTTATATATTTACTAGATCACTGAAATGTTTTTGTCAGCAGTGTGATTGGTACTTTGTGTGGTTCAGCCTACAGTCCACTTACGTTTTGCACACTTCAAAAGCCACAAAATGATCACAATTGCAGAAAACAGCAGTGTGCCACATTCATCACAGTTGACAACAGCCATAACATGCAAAAAAAATTGTCACTAAATTCAACTGAGCACCTAATGTGGAGTAAAGCAACAGGCTAGGAACAGCAGATTGCTTGTGATTTAGGCATATTATTTGCATTCTTGTATTGCTTAATAGGTTATGGCACCTTTTGATTCAAGACTTGAACAATATTAAATCCCTTTAGTTTTCTATCACATACATTTCTTTACAGTGTTTCTTATTCATGGTGTATATTTTTCCCCAGACTGTGTATTTTTGTGAAGATGTTTTCTTTTGTTGGTATATCTTACATAGATATACATAGACATATGTCATGTCTGTCATATTTAAAAGCACGAGTTTATTGGCTGTCCTGCATTGATTGGTGAATGTTTAATCAAAGTTGGTTCAGTACTTTCAGAGTATTGGTGTGGCAAATATCCTAGGAATTTGTTTTTGTGGCCTTGACCTAAAGCCAAGGTGACCTCATTCAGAACCCCACAAATATTGATCATGTCACATCGATTTGTGAATGGTTTATGCAAGTGCAAGTGTTCATCAATGCTGCAAATTCAGTAGTTTTGAGTATGGGCATGGCAGTCATAAATTTACTTTGTGCTTTCTGATGACCACAACCTAAGGCCAAGGTCACCATATTCCAGTTACAAGTATATCAACCATGTCGCATCTATTGCTGAAGGTTTCATGAAATTTGGTTCAGTAGTTTAGTAGCATGGGCACTGCAATAATTGAAAATATAGATGTACTTTTTCGCGACCTTAGGTCAAGGTCAAGGTCACCACATCACAAAGTCCAAAGAAAAATGGCCATGCCACATTAATTAGTGAAGTTTGCATGGACTTCAGTGCAGCCATTTAGAAGAATGGGACTGTAGTATTTTCAAAATGGGTGCTCCAAATTTAAGGGGTAATTTAATAGCTGTATGTAGCAGAGACCCCATATTCATGATCGAAATTTGGTTCAGCAGTTTGCAGTAGACCATGGGCACTGCAGCAGCCCAGAGCAACAGAGTTGGCCCAACTGCCAGCATTCTCATTTTTGGGACCTATTACATTACTGTCCTCAAATAAAATTTTAGCATCATTTTTTTAAATCACATGTAGTTGCTCACATTGATATGGTAGCACCTTAGTAAATCAGTTGGGCTTTGTACATAAGGAACCTAGTTGAAGTATATTTTGTTTTTTAAGTATATCAGGGAAATATCTCCAGTTGAAGGTTAATATGTTGCTATTATCACTTTTCATCCTGATTTTGTATTAAAGTTATATTTTATCAGAAACCACACTATATTGCAACAAATCCAATAGTTGTCATGCAGCCATTAAAAACAAGCCATAAAGTACTACTGCCAAATAAGAGTCACAGGGGCCATCTGGGTTAAGCCTATCTGGCAAATATCTCAGGAAAATGCATATACATCACACCCCAATCAATCCATTACTGATATATCCAAGCCCATCTAGCACTATTCAGCTGCTATTGAATAACACACACCGGAACAATTCCAAACTCCTCCAATCATGTGCTATCATAGCCAATCTCATCAGTATCACATCCCAAATGAAGGTGCTGAATCCACTGATAGGTACATCCTATATCAAGTTATAGCATTTAGACTTAATAAGAGATCCAAGGAAACACCTGGTTAAGTCTGTAAATGAAAGATACCGTCAGCATGGTAAGAGCACAGCGTCAGCAGTCCAACCATCACTACCTCCTAAGGAAACCATCTACTAATGTCCCACACACTATCAATGCCCACATACCTCAGCTATCCAGCCCTATTCCCTTGATCCCTTGGAACAAATGTGGATTGAGTGCCAACCAATAATTTTTCAAACTGCATCTGTGGCTTCTTAAAGGGGTCTGCTGTGCACACAGGAATCTCACCCTATCCATTACAAATTATAACTTTAAAAATTAGATTTTGCTGTTTAAAAATGTGTCCACCCTACATTTAACTACAAACAATGAAGAACTCCATGCAAAATTAGCAGGCTACCTATTCCATTGTCCTGAAACCATGAGGCAGTCTTCAGTAGCATTGTTCAGGTTGTGGGGAGTTGGATTTTGGGCCATGGCAACTTGGATGTTCTCTTAATGGTTGTAACTGTGGCAGAAACATTCGTTGGTTATTTGGGCTTTTGGGCGCATCAACCTTGTTGGTCATACAGCACCCATGTGGCAGAAACGTGGACTCTCAAATAGCAAATAGCTTTGCATTCTCATTCTTTCAATATTACATTCCAATTGTGGGAGTCATTTCCAAAAATTTAAAATAAAACCACCAATTCCATAACTGAGATTGAGCAGTGCCAAGGAAAATTCCCTGAGTCAGTGGGATGTTCACTGTAGTTCAGAGGTGCATCAACTGCAAAGGTCATATAACATAGAGCCCACCTGTAGTCAAGCACCAACACAATTTGACTGCCTGAAAGAATAGTCCAAGACCCCATCCACTCAGTAAAGGGTAAAGCTACAGTTGGAAACATCAGAAATTCCTGGACTTTTGAAATTGATAACATTACAACACACAGTAAATTGTGTTCTTGTTTACCACATTTAGCAATTGAAGTGCTGCTTTGACATGGAACTGCTGTAGTAGTGCATGTCATGATACTGATCAAATAGATCTGAAGAGAAACACTGGAGTCCTGCAATCAGCAAGACCCTGAGCACTGCCAACCATCAATTGATGTCACAGGCTGCCTGATGATTGCACATCATTGTAAGTGGCAGCAGGGTAACAAACAAATCCCCACAAAAGTTGAATGAGGATGGTTCCATTAGAATGAGCAAATGCTTAGTGCAATTCAAAGCTGACTACCTGTGATACAGTACTTGATGGATCAAGTACAAATCTGAAGTACAAATCTGTCTTGGACCTGCTGGCTGGTATTTCACAGGGCCAGAGATATACTCTGGTTAGTACTGCCAAGTCATGGGGCTAGCAATGCACTCCAAGAAATGTGCAGTTCTGAAAGCACAGTGGCTCTTATGAGTGTTCTGAAGGCACACTGTGGCTAAAAATCTGTCCTTATGCAAATTATTACCTGGATGGATTTTGGGTGAGCTTTGTTGAGGTCCATACTGACTTAAGCATCACAGTATATAAAAATTTGAGTTTCCACAACATGTTGCTTGAATAGTATGGAAAGCTGGGAGCCTGGCCAGCAACCTGCTAAGTTCTACTTGATGTCACTCCTAAATTTATGAACACTGCATTAATCATGTCAGGCCTCTTTCAGAGTTTTCATGAAGTGTTTGGAATACATGTTACATTGGTGATTTAAGGAGACTAGTACCAGTGCAGAGAAGGTGGACAAGAAACAGAGGGAATGGATGGTCTGGACTATGGTGCCAGATTATGGAAACTAGATTTTCACCCAGTGAAAAGTAGACTGATTTGAGCAGACCAAATGTTGGAAGATTTTTCATGGCTATTCTGCCATTAAGATCCATGACATGTTTGTGCTGGTGCCATCAGTAAACACATGTGGACACTCCTTGAAATTGGCTCACAGGCATACATCAGTAGATTGTAAGATATTTTTAGCCTCAGATGCTGTGCCACCTGGAACTCACTGCCTGATGACATTATCAAGATGACATAGTACAAGACCTAGGGGCATTTAAAGCTGCACTGCACTCAAATCTGCACATTGTTGTATGAGTATACTGAATAGATTAACTATACTTCATTTTTCTTAACTTCCATCAGAAATATTTTCTGACTACAACATATATTAGCCAATGTAATGGCTCCTCCAAACATACAATTTTTGTGTAAAGTACACTTTCAAGTTCCTGTGTTTTGCCCTGCCCAACTGATAACCACACTTTTCTTTAATCTAGGGGACTGGTGTATCTGCAGATAAGGGCTCCCCTTGATCAGCCATGGAACTGATCCCTGGGTAAATGATGGTCAAGAATTTGACAAGCCAACCAGTTGAGATCTGGGACCTCATGGTAATAGGCAATATAGTCAGCGATATAAGATATTTAATTTGGTGTAAAGGTTGCCTTCCTAAACATGGTGTTCTAAATATGTTTTTGAAAGTAACCCCTTTTAGAAGATTTACCACTTGAACTAATATTGTAATGAAGAAAAATGAAGTCACACCCAGGCCACAATATCATCCTTACCAGCTGGCAGGAGCTTACAGATGCACAGCTAGTTTCCACTTAAGGGGAAGTCTATGTGTATGCAAATATGTTGGTTGGTTATTTGGGCTTTCAGGCTCATCAACTGCGTTGGTCATACAGTGCCCAGTTTGCAAATATGTGTAAAAAGGCAGAAACCAAGCATTTTCGACACAAAGAATTGGTTCCTCCATGGAGTGTTGAATTTCCCTTTGGTCACATTTGGGAAGCACCAGGTGAGGGATGGATAAATTACAGCCCAAAGAACAGCAGTGTAGCATGGATGGATCATTATGGGAATGATTATGATTGACTGAGAGGCAAGTACAAGTGGTAAAAATGGCTGGTTGTTTATTCCAAATCATTAGCAACCCCAAATTATGGAAGCAAATTCTAAAAATTCAAATAAATAATAAACATAAAAATCATACTTCACTAGAAATTGAGGCTGGGGTCACAGCAAATCAAGCATCTACACTTGAAAAGTAGTGGTCAGAAAATGGTGCCAAAGCCATACCCTCTCAAAATGTGGAGGTTCGTCCAGTATGGCAGGCACATGTTTGTGCACAATCCAGGATGACACTTATCTACTGATGGCATCATTCAATGAGCATTGTGTAAGATCACAAAGTGCATTTACTTTGCCATTGCAGTCCTTCAGCATTCAAGCTCCTCACTAGATACTAACTCACAAAAAGCTTCTGCACTGTATCAGTCCACAACACATGACTGCCAGATGCACTGTCAGTTACCTGTGTAAGGTCATGGTCAGGCTTTTGGAATGCAATATTTATGAAACTCTTCACCTCATGTGTACGTCACATAACAGTGGGGTTAAACACCATACAGATCAAGGCCCTTTACATAAGGTACAACCGTCCGGCAATTGGAACTTTTCATGACGTCACAAGTTTTCAACGGCCGATATCCTCATTGCCCGCAATGCTATATAGGGGTAGTTTGTAATGTAATATCTTTTTCAGGAATGAAGCCACAGCTATAAAATAAAGACCATGTGATAGAACATGTCTTTCTTTGCCGAAATATAATTCCAGTTTCTACCTGAAACTTACCAGAAACGCGATATAGGAGTTCTAACAGGTGGTCGCATCATGCAGGCTTCGTCTCCAGCTGGCACCGTCCCATAGCTTTTTTTTCACCAACGAATTCTGATAAGGTAGGAATGTGGGGTGGAACTTACGCAAATTATGAGAAGGATACAGGGGTTTTGTTTGATGCACTTTTGAGGGGACACTTTCCCCTTAAATCTCGACTTTTCCAGCCAATAATTTCAGGTCTTATCATGGGACCCCATTGAGTGTACCTTTCAATTCATTTGAGTTCTCCTATTGCCTTCATGCAATGCGTTCCCCAATAATTGCCAGAATTGCTCCGCCATCAGCCGCCTCACGATGCCGGGCTGGTCATCCGCCGCGCGGCCCATCACCAGGTTGAATGTCAGCTCAAAGCCATGCACCACTGCCATCCAGCGTTCCGAGGGCACCAAGAGACCGCCACGGCTCACTACGCGAAGCCAGCTGTCGGGCACAGAACTGGGCTGCGCTATGCTGGTTGCCTGACCAAGTGTAGGGTCGATGGCCCGACATTTGCATGCCACAAACCCTGCCACGAAAGCCAGCGCCTCCAGCTCGATACCTACCTCATCGCTGGGGTCCCGGGCCGCCATCACCTCGACCAAAGGCATTTCCGGTTGCTCGCCAGCGGAGTCCTCCAGGTTGAGGGGCGCCGGAGGCTGCAGGGTTTAGGCTTGGTAGGCCCGGTTGAAGTCTGCTTCCTCCTCGGCGGCATCCAGTTGGTCAAGATCCTGAATCTGAAACAGATGAGCATTACCCTGAAGTACACATCATGGTAGTCAAAACTGCTTTGTTTGCGTTCAGTTCAGTGAAAACGTACGCAACACCGTCAGCTTCACTGGTGGTTTCAAAGTAAAACATGGAATGGCAGAATCCAGAATGCAAAGCTTCCCCATGTTTTGCTTCAGCTACACTATGTGATATCTGCGTGGTCCTGTTACAAGTTCTCAGGTACAGTGAGACATTTTTCGCGAAATATGGTGGAATATAATTACATAATTACCTATGATGTGGCATATTATACACGAACAGTTGATAACACAGGCATTGTGGTTGTTGTCCCTATCGTGAATTCAGGTACTTATATATTGGGGATCTATCAGAACAAGTAAAAAGGTGCTTTATTGGCTCAGACTTGAGCTTGAAAGATTTGAAGATGTTTTAAACAGCCTTGGATCTAACGCGTATGATGACATTGGGCTGCATCCGTTTCGACATGTCACAACTAACGAAAAACAAACATTATTTGAACACTGCTTAGCTATGATCACATATTCACCTGGATGTCGAGGCCCTCGAAGGCATCGTTGGTGAGGCAGTCCAGTCGGCTCTCCGTGGACAAGAAGTCCGTGTCGGCCTCCAGCTGTACCGCACGGCCCCGGCTGTTGGCGGCCACCAGCGGGGACGGCGCCATCAGTAGGATGCGTAGCCGGGACCGCGCCTCCACAGCGTCCGGGGTGGTGTTCTGGCCGCACATGCCCCGGAGCTGGGAGAAGACATTCTCCAGGCAGTCCTGGTTCAGCCTGGAGGTCAGCAGGTACTGGTACCCGGGGACTGTGGCCAGCAGGTCCGCGTGCAGGCCGCGAAGTGAGGCAATGCTCCGCAGTATGCCGTGCTGGAACGGGAGCAGCCCTGCCCGTCCACCGGGGTGCCTTGGTGTGAACTTCCGCGCACTCCCGATGAGCAACTCCATGTCCCGGAGAGCTGCTTCCTGGACGGCCGTGGCCCCCGGGCTGATGCCGTAGCCGCAGCGCTCCAGTCGGGCGTTGAATGGCGCACGGCTGTTTGCGACATCAAACCACTTGTCGACGGTGAGCACGGCCGCCGTCTGTGTCTGGCGGCGAGGCAGCAGCTGCCCCATCGCAGTCCCCACGCTGTTGGAGAAGGCCTGCGTGGCTAGATGCACCCTCTGGCCACTCTGACCAGCGGCCTGAAAATATAGGGCAGGTATGTCCAAAGTGCATTTTGGACGATAGCCAACGGCTTCAATGCGAAGTTTTGTTTAATGCGAAGCAATTTCTCAGTCCATTTGTGATCCGTCTCGCAGTTGTAATATCTAAGTCTATCGAGCAACGTTCACCTTAGCCATTGCCAGTGGAGTGGGTGTTGGTGGGAGTAGGGATGGGAGTGGGGATGCGGGTGGCGTTGGTGGGTGATGTGGGCGGGAGTGATGCACCCCCTAGGCGTTTCCGCGTATTTTCCGGACTGTTCAACGGGGCACCCATCCTGACTTCCGGTACCTCACAGGATATTTTCATCTTTTTCAGAAATTCTGGTAAAATTGCTTAGATTATGCAAGGTTGTGGAACGATCACATCACAAAAGGGAGAACCTTGAATTTTGTTCAACAAAGCCATGTATCACGCAGCCTGGCACAACATGGCGAGCCAAAATGATGTTGGATATGTGGTAATTGGGGATTGCACAAACAGGATGATGTAGGTTATTAACCTTTTCCATGTCCTTTGAGGCTTTGAGGTCATTGTCCTGAGTTTGCCCCCAGGATGACATTCGTCACTAAGTGTACAGTAACCCTAAAACTATTTCATGTTTTGAATTGGATCCCCCGTCCATTTTTACCACTTAGCGCCTAGAAATGATAATTTTATACTATATTATATTAGTTATAACTTTCATATATTCAGAAGATCTGACAGAAAAGCACTTGACGTACATACAGGTTATGCGAGCAGTATGAGTTGTTCCGAATCCCCTTCTTACCTCCAGGTGGAACCGCGTGAGCTTGGGGCAAAGCCTCAGCTCCCCGTTGTCCAGCGCAAGCAGCTCCTCAAAGCACTGACGGCTGAGCAGGGCTGTACCGCCATCGGTCTTCGGCACCAGCTGGCCGCCGTTCTCCGCCATTGTGTGGGCTCTCATCAGCTTGATGAGGTGGGGCGGGTCCGCAAAGACCCAGACTTTCCTAAGGGGATGGGAGAGGTTTCTAATTAACATGGGGTCGGGTGTGGTGGGGGTAAACATTAACCCCACCCCTAGGCTTTCTAAAATAACGAAATGTACTTGAATTGAAATATTTTACAGTATGCCAGCCAAAGAAGCTGCATGCTGGTAAATAAGCTGTTGTGTACGTGGAATCAACATATGATCATACCTGGGGTACAACAAACTTTTGGGTCGAGGAGCTGATATCAAGTTTATACATGCCACAATATCGATTTTATGCAGCAATGAAATGTTTGCCTATTTACGCTACACTCACTGTTGTTTGGGACTCTGGAAAGCTAAAACACCATCAACATCATCAAACTAGTTTGACATGGACGTACCGGATTGGGTCTGCTGGGTTGGATATCCAGGTTGAGGACGAAGTGACGCCGGCCTCCTTCCACATGGCCTCGTTCGAAGGGGCCATGTCGCTCACGGCGGCGACCACCTTCAGGCCCAGTGTCTCCAGTCTGGCGATGACGACGGAGAGCTTCTCGATGGTCATGGCAGCGTCCAGTTCATAGAACAGCGGCTGCTTCCAAGGTGCGCACAACCCACGAACCATGAGAACCTGTAGTAGGATTTCCGAATTCAGATACCGCTGACGCCTTAGAGATTCTGAACATTGAACAAACACACAACTGACATGCACGAATTCCCCATTACCCAGCAAAATATAAAAAAGACAATCATGACATGCAATTGTAATCACCCAAACAGAGCAGTGGGAAGACATCTACCCTCCACATTGAGAAGTGTAATTGGATTCCCAGTGAACCGTTACTTTTTATTTCGGCCACAGCTGCCAATTAACCGAAATTTGTCAAAACTGGTGGAGAAGTCGGTACGGTCGGCATAATGCTAAGGACGTAAAACATTACGGTATTAACATTATGTTAAGGACAACATACAATGCAATGGATAAACCTGGTCAAAGTACAAAAAAAAAGTTAACACAATTTATTTATGTGATTGGGTAAGCACGTTAAAGTTGCTATGCATTAATGCATTGCTTAATGCCAATCACCGGCCAAAAGTTGGGAAATAGGTTAATTGAGGGTGAAAATTATCTAACAAACAATGCGAACGTCGTAAAAATGCAACAGTCCCTGGCTCATCGTCAGAAAGTACACATTTCATACCTGGAGCTTAGATGTCGCCAGCACCTGGTCCGCTGCAGCATCATAACAGCGTCTACTGTCCAGGCTCATCTCGTCGAATGAGATGACGCACAGACGTTGGATGGGCTCCATGGTCTGGACGGCCGCCTCCAGAACCGCGGCGGCTGCCTCCATCACGCCCGGTGTGACCGTGAAGGAGCGTATCCATCGTGACAGCGTCGCCATGGACGGCAGGGGGAGATTTAGCACGTTGCTGACATACGCGAAGGCCTTCTTCGAGATGCAGCGCAGGCCCAGCGCTCTAGCGACGGCCTTGGCCCCCCAACAGGTTCGGCGCCCAGTGGCCGCTTGGCGCACCTGCTCTGCCGACAGCACGCCCGCTTCCAGCAGCTGGTCCAGGGTCGCGGCCTTCTTCGCCAGGATGCTGTTGCGGCGGAGCAGATCAGACTTCTGGCGCCGCCACGCCAGACGTCTCTGACGACAGATACGCTGCATCCGATCCACCTTTCTCTGCAGCCGGCAGATTTCCTCCAGAGGCGTCAAAATCCGCACTTCTGCCATAGGCTGAAGCAGCGTTGGGACGTCGTCTACTTCAGACAGATCACTGCAATCGGAAAACAAGGCCGACGCGTAATATATCACTTTTTGCTTTTTGGAGGCGAAGGTGAGTGAAATGTTGAAAGCAATCTTAGTGATTCATTAAAATGAAGAACATTTTGTTTGTAATGAACATACTGTAGCACAGTAAGTATAATCACAGTACAAAGAACAATCAGAATATATTTTGATCGGACATACTTTTTCCATTATTTCCATAAATAGGTACACACCAGGACCAACAAGACATGTTGTGAAGTCATACTTTAGTGTGCATCTGCATCAATCATATTTCATAACTGGTTGCAAGACAGATTGAAGATTGGGTGTGCTTACTTTTGTCTTGTGGTACTACCAAAAATGGAATTTGCACCATAATAACTTACCACATCAGGGAATCAGTATCTGCATCAACAGCAGGCTCAGCTTCAGACATCTGTAGATTTGGACTTGACCTATCACCAAGCACACTGTCAACAGTCTGCTTCTCCTCCCTATGAGTATGGCGCTGACACCTCTCCAAAGCAGCTGTTCTCTCCTCCCTGTTGCAAAGATGAAGGAATAGTTACATATAGATTCAATAAGCTATGTTTATGCTATGGTATTGGCAGCAGTGTCAGTGCATTGACAGCATGTTAAACTCTTGGTCAAAATTCTGCCATTGAACTAGAGCGCATTGCCTGTGCCTGTGGAACTCATTGTGGTGAGACAAGGGTTTATGCACCAATCCCTGATGAGCAATAGGACCCTGGTTCATGAAGCCACCCCAGCAAGAAAGTAGACTATTTTTTAAAACAGACAAGCAATGGGATAAACATCGAAATATACAGCATTTTCTGCATTAAAATATTCCAACAAGCATTACACATATTATGCCATCATAAAGCTGAAGATGTCAAACTAGCTTAGGTAATTTTAAATTTGTAATATTTTAAAGAAGAAAACTATTCTTAAAATTTTACCTCGGGGTGAGTTGATTGTTTTTTTCTAAGTGTTTTCCAAGGCTAAGTTACATTTCTTTAACACATTGTTTGTGTTGCAATACAACCAAACTCAAAGCATGTTTTTGGTGGTTCACATTCTACAGACTGGCAGACTCCCATCATTACTTTGAGCCATCACCAGCATAAACTCAATACAACTGACCTAACTTGCTGGTAATCAACCAACTTGATGTTTTTAAATCCAAGTTCTTGCATGGGTTGCTTCAGTCTGCATACTGCAGTCTGAACCTCAGTCTGCATACTAAGGCAGGCATGAACACAAAATACATGCAGTTAATTGCAGGTAGAAATGTTGTATAAACCAATAAATATTAATATTTAGTATCTATTTATCAATATTTTTTTACAATAAATATTAAATTAGAATTACCCACTTGAAACATTGAGCATTTATACCAATAGCCTCAAGCCGGTTGCCAAAGCAAGTAACATAACTTTAATTAAGTGCTTAAAATGAACAGATGACTACATACCTTGTCGGAATGTTCACGGACGGAATAGAATCTTTGAGTAGGAACAGCTTGGCCTTGAAGCCCATGGACCGTTTCAGTAGGCGTGATGGGTCAAAGTCACCTTCCACAAAATGGTTCGAACAGATCCGAACCGTCTTCAAGTTCATCGGGTCCTGTCTCGCACAGGTGCACCCACTCTGCTCTTCTTTTAGCATCTTTCGGAAAATTAAAATACGAGATGTCAGGATTCTTCCTGAACGATGAAGCACACTTAGCTACAGAGCAGTATCCCATTACTACGAGCACTCAGCCTCAGAGCAGAGCTAGTCAAAGACCAGAAAAGCCTATAATATACCGCAGGCAGCCGCACCACCGCCAGAGATTTGAAACGACGGTTGTTCTCTGGCGCAGTAAATGCGCAAGAAATGTCTGACCAATGACGTCAGAAATTAAAGTGGCCCTATGGCCGCTGAAGGGACGGCACCCCCCTGATACAGATGGTGTACAACCCACGGGGGCACACAATGCGCACGGTGCGTAGCCCCAGCAGAAGAGAAATATAAGACACCCCAGTATTCAAGCATGCAAAAAACCTTCCTCTCAAAATCGAAATGCTGAGATATGAAGAAGACACCCAACCAGGGTGGGAATTAAGGCACTTTTTAAGAGATTTCATCTCTTAAAACATTTTTGCACTCCGAATTCATACTGGATAGAATGGGCTTCACATGTACTCCGACACAAACATGCAGAAGGAACAAATATACCACTAAAAACAAAGACAAGACTGAAGGAAACATCCACCAAACAGCATGTTATTCTACTTACGATTACCAAATAAACTAGCCACTTTTCGTACCATCAAACACCGCATACAGCTTCCCGGCACACACTCCCACACCCAAACACAACCACCAGAAATGTCCACAGCAACGCGCCAGACCGTGCGCATTGGTTTCGAGCCACCCTATAGTGGGAAAAAGGGGTGGGTCTACTCTGTTGCCGTGGGCTGTTGCCGTGACCATATTCAGAAACTACCGAACCAAATTCCACCAAACCTTCACCAATCGATTCAGTTGGGTCGATTTATGTGGGACTTTTGAATATGGGGACTCTTACCGTTACGCAAAGCTATAAAATTACCCCTCAAACTTGGGGCGGCCATTTAGAAATCATTTTGAAAGTGTTGCCGTGCCCATGCTCATAAACCGCTGCACCGAATTGAACGAAACCTTCACCAATCGATGCAGCATAGTCGATTTACTTCGGACTTTAAAATATGGTGACCTTGACCTTGACCTAAGGTCGCTGATTAAGTACATCTTTATTTTGAATTGTTGCTGTGACCATGCTCCTAAACTACTGAACCGAATTTCGTGAAGCCTTCACCAATAGACGTGACATGGTCGATATACTTGGGACTTTTGAATATGGTGACCTTGGCCTTAGGTCAAGGTCATCAAAAAAGCACAAAACCATTTTTAAGACTTTTAACCACGCCCATACTCTGAAACTACCCAGTACAACTTCATGAAACCTTCACAAATCGACGTAACGTGTTCGATATACGTGGGGCTTTGAATATCATGACCTTGACCTTAGGTCAAGGTCACAAAAATCCCCAAAATCCTTTTCTTGCCTATTTGACACGCCCATGCTCCCAAAGTACCGAACCGAATTTGATGAAACATTCACCAATCGACGTGGAATGGGCGATATATTCTGGAGTTTAAATATGGTGACCTTGGCCCTAGGTCAAGGTCATTAAAAATGCATAGAACTCATTTTAATGGTTGTTGCGCCGCCCATGCTCAGAAAGTACGGACCCGAATTTCATGAAACCTTCGCCAATCGACGTGCTGTGGTCGATATACTTGGGACTTTTCAATATGGTGACCTCGGCCCCAGGTCAAGGTCATACAAAATGCATAAAACTCATTTTGATGGTTGTTGCGCCGCCCATGCTCCGAAAGGACGGAACCAAATTCCATGAAACCTTTGCAAATCGACGCGACGTGGTCGATATACTTTCGGCTCTTGAATATTATGATTGTCATTTATATTCTTTACATAACGCCGACCAGGCCATACGTTGTTCCCAGTAACTACTTTACAACAAATTTATATAACATGATTGACCATCACTATTTATGGGCTCCCAAGGTCAAGGTATTTCCCTTGCATCTGTTGCTGTCTTCTAGGTGTGTGGTCGTGTTAGGCTGTGCCCGCATTTGCTATTTTATGCAGTGTATGGTACTGCAATACGTTTATATTTCGGTCGTTTGGTGAGCAGTGGTATCCGTAATGCACTTCGTCTTTTTCACTCCTTGATTTTTCACTTGCTGTTCCAGTTTAAGGAAAGTTTTCTTACCATGGGTGGAGGCAAGACTGTATACCTTCATCAACATGGGTGGAGGCTTTGAATGATTGCTTACCTATATTCGTACCAATCACCATCACATTTACCAGAGTTTTCAGTGTCAGTTCCCAGCCAATTTTACCATTGAATTATATAGTCCTGATGTTAAATTACCACCTACTGAAGCATGGGAGCCTTCCCAACAAATGTATAAACATCATGCTTCTTTATGTGTGTTTATGAAGTCTCCATGCCTCATTTCTGGCAGTGTATTCATGGGTATTTAGGGATCATGCTTATGCTCACAATTGCAGAATCTGAAACATCAGTATCTCACAATGTCACACTGCAAGGTGTGCCACTCGCTGAGATCTTGTCTGTGCAGGGTGGGTGGCCAGTGGTACAGTTAGTGAGGCTGTGGCAGTATTAAATTATTTGTAAAATAGGGTGGAATTTACCACTTTCTGAACACTCAATTGACATCCTTCTGCAGGAAGCATCTACATCCTGCTTCATGATGCATGCTTATGCAGTCTGTGTGGCTCCTTTCTAACAGTACCTCGTTTGTTTAGTATTATGACATAGGTCACCATATTGAAAAGTCCCAAGTATATCGACCACGGCACGTCGATTGGCGAAGGTTTCATGAAATTCGGGTCCGTACTTTCTGAGCATGGGGGGCGCAACAACTATCAAAATGAGTTTTATGCATTTTGTATGACCTTGACCTAATGCCGACTTCACCATATTGAAACGTCCCAAGTATATCGACCACGCCACGTCGATTGGTGAAGGTTTCATGAAATTCGGTTCCGTACTTTCGGAGCATGGGCGGCGCAACAACCATTAAAATGAGTTTTGTGCATTTTTTATGACCTTGACCTAGGGCCGAGGTCACCATATTGAAAAGTCCCAAGTATATCGACCACGGCACGTCGATTGGCGAAGGTTTCATGAAATTCGGTTCCGTCCTTTCGGAGCATGGGCGGCGCAACAACCATTAAAATGAGTTTTATACACTTTTGATGACTTTGACCTAATGCCGAGGTCACCATATTGAAAAGTCTCAAGTATATCGACCACGGCACGTCGATTGGCGAAGGTTTCATGAAATTCGGTTCCGTACTTTCGGAGCATGGGCGGCGCAACAACCATTAAAATGAGTTTTATGCATTTTTAATAACCTTGACCTAGGGCCAAGGTCACCATATTTAAACTCCAGAATATATCGCCCATTCCACGTCGATTGGCGAATGTTTCATCAAATTCGGTTCGGTACTTTGGGAGCATGGGCGTGTCAAATAGGCAAGAAAAGGATTTTGGGGATTTTGGTGACCTTGACCTAAGGTCAAGGTCATGATATTCAAAGCCCCACGTATATCGAACACGTTACGTCGATTTGTGAAGGTTTCATGAAATTGTACTGGGTAGTTTCAGAGTATGGGCGTGGTTAAAAGTCTTAAAAATGGTTTTGTGCTTTTTTGATGACCTTGACCTAAGGCCAAGGTCACCATATTCAAAAGTCCCAAGTATATCGACCATGTCACGTCTATTGGTGAAGGTTTCACGAAATTCGGTTCAGTAGTTTAAGAGCATGGTCACGGCAACAATTCAAAATAAAGATGTACTTAATCAGCGACCTTAGGTCAAGGTCAAGGTCACCATATTTTAAAGTCCCAAGTAAATCGACTATGCTGCATCGATTGGTGAAGGTTTCGTTCAATTCGGTTCAGCGGTTTATGAGCATGGGCACGGCAACACTTTCAAAATGATTTCAAAATGGCCGCCCCAAGTTTGAGGGGTAATTTTATAGCTTTGCGTAACGGTAAGAGTCCCCATATTCAAAAGTCCCAAATAAATCGACACAACTGAATCGATTGGTGAAGGTTTGGTGGAATTTGGTTCCGTAGTTTCTGAATATGGTCACGGCAACAGCCCACGGCAACAGAGTAGACCCACCCGGGAAAAAGTGACATCTTTAAGAGTCGTCTTTCGGAACCGCGGAGCAAGATAACTAGAGACAACAGGTACTCCAAAGTTGGCTGTTCTAGTATAGTTAGTTTAAACTAGACAAAACCTACGCCAAGTGACGTCATATACCAGACGCGCTTTTTTATTCCAGAATACTGCTGAATTATATTCTAGTTTTGGACTATACCAATAAATATACTACATATGGTGCTTTCATTTTAGCACAATTATAGCGCTTTTCTCACGATTAGTTTCCCCGTTGGTTGTAAAGCATATCAGTCATTCATTGAAGCTTGAATATTATATCTTATTCTGCTAGCGTGCCGGTGGCTTTGAACCGAAAGGCACCATCCGCAAAATTAATTTATCCATGGCGTGGTTGATATTGAGAACACACACCTCAGACAATTTATGTGAATTAAGGCCTTATACCCAGAATGTCAACATGGTCAGCATATCATTGATGCAATCTGGTGATAATGTTAGCATGTGCGTTGATCCCCTGTCAGTTATCATATTGTTTCTATGTGCTTTATGTAATCATGCCATACTGTGCCATTCACCAACTTGTGGACAATTTGGTAATTGCTTGCCCATTGTATCATGGCTGGGCAGTAGTGGTAGTAGGGTAAGAGGGAGTTTCCAAACACTTAATGCATGGAACAAATTGCTCTACTGCTGCTTTTGTGTGGCCAAACCAGTAATTATACTGTTGACTGAATTTCAAAAAATGAAGATGGTATCCATTTTCAGATGGTTCTCTCTATCAAAGTCATCTAACCACTCACATAGAGCTACTTTAAAACATATAATTGTTTTATAGTGTTATGCCATATTCTGAACATGAAAGTGGTTATGCAGGATTACTTCACTGTAGCTGTTGTGGTACCAATTATTAGTAGCCACTAAAAATACTGGTTTAATTGCCAAAAATATCAGACCTGAAAGTAAATTTTCAGGGAAATATGTGCTTTTTAGTTAATATTTGACTTCTTGATTTCCCTTTCCAATGCAAAGTTGATTGATGTGGTTAAAATGTGACCACTCTTACCTGTACTGTGTGAGATGTGATTTAAGGTTTCATTATTGCAGTTTTGAGTGTTTACAAGTGACGTTTTGCACATTTTTACCTAGGCAAAGCTAAAATGAGGTTGGGATAAGTTTGGCATTTCTTTAGCTTCCTCAATTTTCAGATTGAATTGTTCATGAATGTGATTTTTTTTAATTGGAAGCTAATTTATGTTCCCTTCTGAAAAGAGGCAAGGCTGGAGCTGTGTGAGTTTTTTACAATTGCACCTGCAGAAGAAGATTTGCATTTTAGTTGAGGTGGCATTTGAAGAAAAAATTGTAAATGCATGTTTCTGAATGTCATTAAGATGATATGACCATTGTATTCCAGCGCAAATGCATGCTTTTCAGTTCGTAAGTGAAGTAATGTGAAATGTGTTGCTTTCAGTGGGGTAATTGGTAATGAAGGATAATGTTAAATGTATAAACAGTGCATCCAAACCAATGTCATCCATTGAATATCTTTGATATCACATATGCAACGATGCTGGTTGAGTTATCACCACAATCCTTCCCCAGTCCAAACCTAACCTACCTCTTTTTCAGGAAAAACACTGTTGTTTCTATTCTATCCTACAAATTCCAAAAACCTTCATATTTATATATAAGAAGCCCAAATGAAGACAATTTTTTAGACAGATGTATGGACTGAAATTCTTGAAGCTTACTAGCAACTTCTTCCCAGTATCCTAAAAATAATTTTCCATAAACTGTGTTGAATGAAGAACAAGGCTACTTGGGAGTAGTGAAAGATCAAAAGAAGACAGGATAGGCAGTCATGCACGGAAAGCCAAAACCAGGTTTAATTATACCAAAAAAATGAATACATATATTTGCATGTGGCTATTTCTAATATTTTTATCATGATATTCCATCAGAATAATGGCCAGCCCTTTCTACATGGAGTAAGGATAACAGATTCAGCCTAGGATACAAAATTTATGCTTCCATTAACTGAGTTTCCATGTCACGAGGTGAATTAACATACCGTGCACAATTGATGTGAGTGTGTAATTAAGGTACAATGGATCTACCATTTCCTTCGTGAATCACGTTCAACATCCAGAATACAATATCAGTAGGTTTTAGATGATTTTTATCAGATTTAGATGTTTTAGGAGGTCCAACATCAGTTGTTTAGGTTAGATTCAGTTAGGATATTTTTGTAATGTGACATCAGTGTTCTTTGTTAGCCACCAAAAACCCAATTTCCCCACATTTTCCATATTTTCCATATTATTCCATATTCTCCCCACACTTTCCATAACCTCTTACGTCTTATCGTGTGGGGGATTGCATGTACTCTCATTGTCAACATTAGTGTTTTCCTAGTGTTGGAAAAATCTTAGTTGAATGATGTTAATGTTATTTTTGAGTGAAATTACTTTTTTTTCTAGATATCAGCACATGAACTTGAACTGCCGATTTGCTGAGATTTCATTTCCCGTTGAAATGAATATCAGCTTCCTTCAAATCACATCAGATAATGATGTGAATTGAAGGAATGTTAAATGCTAAACGTGACGGTGGGGGGGGGAATGATGTGTGGCCTGGTCCATGGCCAGAAAGAAACCAGCGGACCGATCGCTGGGCACCCATTTGCGTATCCCGAAGATGAACCACGGAAGCGTTCTGGACTCACCTCCTAAGCCTTAGCGGCCTGACGGCCCCCACCGAGGAATTTTTCCACACATTCAGAGAGATGGATGCAGCGTTTTGTGTTCACCATGCCCAAGAACCCAACAATCTCAGCAGACATCCAAAGGTCATTGAAAGTTTCCGCCAGGTGTTGGAATCCAGATTCAATTCCATAGACAAAATATAATTAAGTGCTTTGCGAGGATCCGGACATTTATTCATCTCGGGCTGGTGAACAAGGTGAACGTCGCCAAGCTCGCAAAACGGCAGCAGCGGAAAGCCGAGCAGTTTGTTCAGCGACTGCGAAGTATGGGCCGCACTTGGGCGATACTTCACATTCAGATCAGTGTTTGAATCTTTCATTGTTTGGACGTATTGGTGCATCACCTGCCGTTGATCATATAGCAGCACATCAGGACTTTCTACACAAATATTACACGAGACTAAACGTACGTGTTGCAGTCGCACCGAGTGTATGTCAAGCTCAACAACTGATATGTGCCTGTGTTTGTGAAGGCGGTAGAGCGTAGCCTGTAGGTTTACACGTACTCATCGTCCCACTACGGTGTTCGTGAGTAGTCTGTGTATGTATGCATGTCGAGTTGTTCTCAGCCACAGATGTCACGATGAGAATGTTCCATCTATTCTTGCCAGTTCGTCCGATTTTATAAGGTGCCAGATATGTACGTACTGTAATGTTAGGTATTGTAATGTATTGCCGCAATGCAATCTCATTAAGTACCGTGGCTTATCTGCACCTGCTACCGATAACCTCTTATGTCACGCGTTTGGTGGAGCCGCGGTAGCTTAGTCCGTAGGGTGTTGGGCTCTTGACCGCAAAATTATGGGTTCGAGTCCCGCGACCAGCGCAATTACCGAGTCCATCCGCGACCAATCGGTTTGAGAAGTTGGCGACGCTATATGGCCTAGCAGTTAATTGCGTCGTAAATGAACCCAAGGTTCTTTTTCTGCTTCATGTGCCTGCTTCTCCTAATATATGTCTTGCGTTGTGCTTCCCCAATATGTCGTTTTAATACGCGCCCTGTTGGGCGCCGGAATATATATATTCATGTGCGCAAAATGACGAACGCAGTCCATGCGCCAAAAATGCACATTCACTTCCACCAGAGAGTACACAAGCGAGAAACAATCGGCAGTGGGAGCGACGGCCTTCCCCAATCTTGGCAGTCTCGTCTTTTCCAGATGCATGCTCATCGTATTAAAGTCTGATTGATAAACAACTTTTGTTGCCGTATTTATGTCGTGCTGTACTGCAAAATGCGTGATTTTTTTATTTAAAATTTAGTCCCAGTTGTTCCTGGGGTGGGTTTAGGAACCAGGGTTCTATTGCTAAGCAGAGCTCGTCGCGTGATCTCTCGCCCCACCACCCGATCCACGAATTCCTTTTCAACGGCAGAATTTTGATCGAAAGTTTAACGTGCCGTCAATACACCGACACGGCCGCCCGGTAGCTCGTCCCCGGCCTTATCGGGCCAGCTGCCAACTCACACTCCCGGCCGGGGGCTAAACGCGAGCGCGCGAAGCGACTCGAACCCTGTGTTGCCAGGACAGGGGGAGACCAGTACAGGCCAGCGCTCTAACCAACTGAGCTACCGGGGTGGCATTTCAGGTTGCACGACGTGAATAAAGAAATCATATTTTAAAAGGAGAATGTTTTCTTTAGTTTAAAGTAGAACACATTTAATTCAAAAGATGTGTGGTACTACGTGGTAATTTTCCATTCCAACCACAAATTAAGCTGTGATTAAAGTTGCTTCCGAGCTGGTCTGGCATAGAAATTGCTGTTACCCATGCATTATTGCATGCATGACAGAAGTTTGATTCACATTGCGTCAGCGACTCAGCCAATTCATTTCGACTGAAAATGCCGAATAACGGTGTGCGAACATGGGCAAAGCCACGGTGGGGAATGAACCGGGATGCTTCCCCAATCTTGCCAAGTTCCGCGTTAAGCCTTTGACAATGCATGATAATCGAACTGAAATCCTCATGCGGGCATCTAAAATTCGTCTTAGCGCTTACGGGTTCCACAAAGTTGTTGCCGGATCTAAATCGAGCGTTCATGGTACGAAAAGCGTGATTTTTCATTTTGCGCCGGCACTCCAGAAAGTTCAGGATTGTCACCGAAATATTTTAGCAAACGTCTGCTCCTGTCAAATCAATGCTTGTCGCAGTCCTGGTGGCGTGTGTTCGCCGTGTATCGTAAAAGGCATGGAGCCGAGCTTAGAACTGGCATCGCTCTGACTCCAGCTCGGGTCCAGTTATTTGACTGTTCGGCAGCATGCACAATTGTTGGTTTTGTCATCTTGATAATCATGTACTGTTATTATAGGCACACCTCGAGGAGAAGGGACTAATGTTGGTCGGCATTACTGGTGGGAGGGAAAGGGCAACCGTTAGTTTTTAGCTCAATATTTGCAATGCACTGCCGTAGTGCCACAAATGACTAAATTCAGGGGATCCTGTCTCCTGTCCCACCCCCGATGGTCCGCCGCCCGTGTCAGGAAGGGACTGTGGGCCTGGACACTGCCATAAGCGGTGACGTGTTCCGTAGTTCCTATGCCTGGCTGATTAGAAGAAGTGCCCAACCATAAAGTTATGGTGGCAGAACCCCAGCCTTGCAGAATATCTGCGTATTTCCCTTATCTTTATGAAAAAGATCGTCCCATGTGAACAGTGTCTTAATTCATTGTCGCTTATTAGAAGGACTTCCCACAGCGCGCACAAAAAGCTGCCGGCCTCCAGGCTCGAACCGGCTACCTCCGAGTCGGCAAACCGACGCGCTACCAACTGCGCTACCAGCGCGGAGTCGCTCGGCCCGCTTAAGTTAAATAGTGTCGATGGATATGACATGGGTCTAAATAACACCATTGTACACAATAACTAACAAATTCATGTGAAATTCTCCCATGATTATCGAAATACCATGAAACAAGGTTTCAGATGACGTATAATTTGCACCACTCACTTATACTTGTTAGTCAGGAACGTACGCGGAAAAGTACCATTTCTTGCTGTCGTGATAATCTGCTGAACCCAAATCAGCGCCCAGATGACGTCCCGGGCTGCCAATGGACATTGACAGGGGCCGGAGACAACGGAGTGCCGCGGAGTGCACTGTTCAGAATTGGCTGCGTTGGTGTTTTCTGTTCTGAAATCTGGCTGACGACGAATCGAAGCAACGCAATTTTGTTATGGCGTCACAAAAGTTAGCAACTTTGAACGCATCGTTAATCGCGTGGTGCTAGAATGACACCACCTTGACGGGCGCGTGCTCGGCGAAGTTTTCTGTGGGAGGAAAGTTCATTGGTGGGGTAGGTTTCTACTTGCCCATGGTATTCATGCGGTTGAGTTAGGTCGGTACGAGGTGGGTGCGTGCATTTAGGTGGACTATGGAGGCGAATTGTGAAACGTGAAGTAGCTTTGTTTCTGGTTTTTTTTTTCGCCTGGCCCAGTGTTGAAACTAGCGTAAACGTGAAGCACCTAGCATTGGCAATTATAGCGCCAACGCTCACCTTTGTTCCTCGGCATCGGCACCGAACAAAGAAAAAAAGTCATAGCGAGACGCAAACGAGCAAGCAAAGGGGCTATGTATGGTTATGCTTCTATGCCAAGTTCAACATTTATTCCCAAAAACATGCAACATTAAAAAAACCAGGATAACAACAAACAGACTGGAGATTTGGGTTGTGGATTTTACTCTCCCTTGTGGGAGGGGGAAGCAAGATCTCGCCTATTATACCTAGAGTAACACAATTTTCAGGGTAGATGGATATGATGGTAGCCTCTATTGTGTGCAAATTTCATGACATTAGGTCAATGGCTTCAAGGTAAAAAGAGGTCACAATGTGACCTCATTTTACCTTATGGTGCCTTTACCTTATGACCTCAAATATGATGTGAACTTACATCATATTTGACTTGTTTTGCATGGTTTACCTTGACAGCATTATTGGTTGCTGCAGTTGTTTAAATTCTCCTAAATTGGGATCAATGATGTTTTGAATATAACTAATTATGTAAAATGCAAGTCAGTTTTGCAGTGGCAATTTGCTTGCCTGTCCAGTCACGTCACATTTGATCATTCCATGTCAATCCTTGGCAAGGATTGACTTGAAGCAAGGATTCCTTGCTTCAACTAAACATTCCAGAAATGAACTAAAAAAAAGCTGATTAAACCTTAATATTAATAAGAATTGGTTTGAATAAATATTCTGAACTTTTTCAGAAAAAATGCTTCATGGTGAGAATAAAAGATTTCACAAATTGTTCTGTGTATTTTTTCTTAAACCATTTTATATTCCACTCTAGCACAACTGGACATTTTGCAATCCTGCGGCCCGCCAGCAAAATAGTGTGGGCGGCGACATTAACAGTGAATGGGCATAAAGTGTGTGGTGAACCAACTAATAAACAAACAAACAACATTTTATATTCCAAAACCAACACAACTATAGTCAGCAAGTAACATCAGTTGATGCACAAACATCCTACTCATGGGATGTGTTGTGAACATTTATTAGTTGTGTTTTGTGAGCATGTCAGATGTCAGAAGTGACAGGTATGGCTATGGGTATGTTATCATTTCCTCTACTGTTGCTCAGGAAGATGGCTTATAACCTCATCCTTCACTAATTTAACCACAGTGCCAATTTGTCATCAGGCAGTTATTCATTGGCTGTCATATTACATAGAGCTGTGTGCAGTCTGCACATAAATGAGAAGGCATATTGCAGTTTGCTGATGGTTGTAAGTTCACTTCTACTTATTTTCAGCAGCATCAATAGTAAAATACATTTCATGATTAAAACTGATGTAAGAATTTGATTCTGTGGTTGCTTTTAATTTAACACATAATTATGCAGGATCTTCTCCCCCTGTCTTGGTCCTTAGAACACATGACCTGGGAGCAAATTTCTGCTGTAAAACTGACTACAGATGAAAGATTTGGTGTTTGACCTCGGGTCACATGTCAGCTATTTATCAGGGCAGTTACCAGAACCAGGCCACCTGCCAGGCAGGTGGTGGCCTGGTACAATTAGATTCTCTAAGAAAGGGCTGAAATACATGAGTGAAGTATGAAAATGTTTAGGTTCACAACAGGGATAAGTTATTTGTGAAATAGGGTGGAATATACCACTCTGAAAACCCAATCAACATCCTTGTCCAAGAAGTATTGACATCCTGATTCTTGATGCATGCTTATGTAGTCCTTGTGTTTCCTTGCACTATCAATAAGGAATGATGATACACAAACATTTTGCAATGCAATTTCAGGTGTTTATATGTGATGCGATATGGCGTATAATACCAGTTTGTAGCATGGGTATGATTTTCTCTATCCAGAATATAGCTCTTCCTATATCATGAATCTGAAAACAACTAATAGGTACAGTCATAAATGCCTAAACCATTTGTTTAAATTTGTGTCTGAAAGGTTTTAAAAGCATTTTAATGACACTAATTCCATGTCAAATTTTGACATCCTGCTGTGCTTGTTCTGATATGTTACACCTAACAAAAAACAATTATTTTAACCCTGCATCCCACCCACCCTTTTTTCTGTTGTTCAAATTATTTGTCCCCTTCCAGAATTATTTGCAAGCATCAACTCAATGTCCAGATGCATATGTCTCACACCCAAAATCCTGATTGCTTGTATTGTCACACAATACCAATCAACCTCAATGTAAACCTGTCATCCCATTCCACAACTTATGCTAATTGAATTCAGTTCTGCACCACTTTCACAAGTCAATCAACAATACTTTCATTTAGTTTCATCCTACTTATTACTTCATTCCAATGTTCCAACACCTCACCAAGATACAGCCAATTTGCATGGATCTAAAACAACACTAAGGGCGCTGCATGACCTCTGCAGTTGATGCGCCCCTAAACCCCAATAACTAACTAACTAACTAAAACAACACTAAATCAGTGTCCAAAGATAACTGCTTGACTGTTGATGCCCTGACCTGAAGCATTTGGAGTTTGCCCTGTTTGCATTCTGGTGATGTCTGGTCAGAAGGTTGCCCTGGTTGCCCTGGCATCACATTGTGGTGATACCCATGGCAAGAAGTCTACAAAAGTGCATGAGGACCTGATGAACATTAGTGATGCCTCTGGTCACCCTTTAAAAGAAGAACATGCAGAATTTGGACACAATTGTCTGGTGATGCCATTGCCCAGAATGACATCCTGGTTTCCATGGCACAGTGAGAGATTATTTGACAAATAGGGTGTAATCTACCACTTTCCAAATGTTCAATTGACATTCTTCTGCAAGAAGTATCAACATCCTGCTCTTTGGAACCTACACCACAACCTCAAAGTTGAGTCTGGGGCATCAAAAGCTCTTTAAATGACACTAATTGTATGACAAATTTTGACATCCCACTGTGCTTGTTTGAACATCCCACACCTAATGAGGAACCATTATTTTAACCCTAGTTCACAATGACAAAACCAAGTTTTAAGTAGGCAGTAGCATGCAAAATTGCATGAAGCACAGGACTATTATTTCAGTTTGTGTTTATGAGAACCTTACAAATGAATGAGTGGTTGCATTGACCTGTCATGAACTTGACCTGAGTTGACATTAGTGACCTAGCATGATCTTGAAACAATATAACATAATATATATAACAAAGAAGCTAGTATTGCTGTGAACACTTCTCTTGCTGATATGTTGGAAGTGCATCAGCACTGATTTTTGTGGTGTGATGATACAAAATGTTTTGACTGACAGCCTTAAACTAAAAACAAATTTGCAGATTTGTGTTCTTGTTTAAGCAATGCAGCAGACATTTCTAACCATGTATGCAAAGAGTGGCATATATCAACTGGTATAACCAGGAGTCATTTTTGAAGAATATGTTGGGTGGGCAGGTTTCCCCCATCTGCACAACACATTTTACACACATTTGCCCCTCCATGATGCAGACAAAGATAGGCAGACAGACTTTGTTGAGGTCATCCACAATGGACTTGTGGCTATTATGACATCTCATGAAATAGATAAAACAACACAGCACAAAAGGTAAAAAAAAGCGTGTTAAAATCACATAATAAAATAAAAATAAATGAAATACAGCAAGTTGAGCAGTCAATCAGTCTGGCACAGGTGGCACATCAAATAGGTACTCCAATAGGTGGTGACCAAAGATCGACAAAGGAAGTCATGTCAGCTCAGGTGGCAATGAGTTGTAAGTGTGTGGTGCTCTGGAACTAAAGTGCTACACATGTATAAATGAGTTTAGTTTGACTAGGATAGTTTATGTTTGTGAAGACAAAAAATTATTGCAGACCTTTTCTGCAAAGAGAGGTTAGTCTAGGTTAGATTTTGTTGCATTTTTATTATTTTTTAAACATTTATTTTCATACTGTTGTATGCTTTTCATTGTATATCTGAACCAAAACAAATTTGTGTGGAGTTATCTTGCTCACAACCTGAAAAGTAAGCATTTGCACAGAAAATGAGTGGTCCTATCATCTTAGTCACCTTCATAAACTTTGTATTGGGAAGTTCAATTCCAAGCACTCATAAAACAATTGAAAGCACAAATTTACCAAAAATTTATAGTGTTTCTTCAAGAACAGCTTAGGCTGCATAAACATTGCATTTGGAGGTTGCATCACACAAAAATGAATAGATCTTAATGCAAAGTTTACCATTTTTAAGTCTGCATTTGTTTTGTGTTTACCACAAAAAAGCCAATAGTGTATGTATGAGTGAGTGTATATATATGAAGTAGGGGTCATAACCTCTAGCAAAATAAGTCCTGTTTTAAAAACAGCTGCAAACAATACATGCTTTTGTCCTATGATGATTTGTGCATAGCATATGTTGCCTAGCTCAAAATTTTCCTAGATGCATTTATAGTATTGTACCCTCATAGGCTAACAATACTTTTAAAAAGTGATCATCAAAATGATATTGTGGTGTTTATGGGAAGCATGAGCATTGTGCATTTTGCCCATTGAAAATATCTCCTTTCCTTGAGTACAAGGCACACATGATCCAAAATGTGAAGTTTTTGCCATGGATGTCTCAAATTACAGTAGTGACCCCCACACCCCCTACCTCTCACACTTGCTTGCAAAGTATGAAAAGTGATAGATATATGTAATGCTCATCTGCCTTAATACATGACAGTACATTTTGCTGCCTGGCTTAGTATCATATTCGATGTCATGTCATATTGTCGTATGTCATATTGTTAGTATCATATTTGATGTCGATGTCCTACTGGGGTAACATGGGACTGCCTATTCTGAATAGAAACCAGCTGATAATGATATATAGCTTGTTTTATGAAGGTTAGCTTAAGGCTTACCTGAACATATGCCCTGCAAGTCTGAAGTGCTGCATGAGTTAGGAAGCACCTGCTTCTCTTTTTCAGAATCCAGGAAAACAAATTGTAGGGCAGTGACTTGGTTTGTGAACCATAGTTTACTGTCTTGTGGTGGTGATGTAATTTTTCCTCCCCAGATGCCAATCCTTTTATTTGAGTACTTAAGGGTGAGATGCAAAGTGGGTTTGTCGAAAAGGACGTGATTTACTGAGATGAGAAGTTGCTCTTCAAATATCATCATCTGAAAGCACTGAAATATGGCACCACGAAAAAAAGAAAAAAGTGCAACATGCTACATTTGCAATGCCATCATTCGTAACGAGAAAAACTTGAGCAGACATTTCCATCGTCGCCATGCAAACGAACTTGGTTCGCTGGGCGGCAAACAAGGAAGGCGGTTGTCTCAGGATTTGTTGTTGATGTCGAAGAGAATTCGCTACAAGGCCTATACACAGGCATCAACAAAAAGCCTGCCACCTGTTGATAAGGAACAAGGGATTAGTGTGAGCGAATCTACCAAATCAGCCATGCAAGATGTCATTCATGTGATGGAATCATCTGAATCTGATGGTCAAAAGGATGATTCATGTAATCCAGTGCATGGCGAGACGTCGCCCGAGGCGCATACACCCGGACTTGGCAAATTGCATGTAGCCCGTGTCTCGGACCGAAATTTACTTGGAAGTATTAATCCCTCACAGCATACCAATAGTCATCTGGCAGGCTATTCGACAGCCACACAGGTAGCTGATCTGGCCTTACCAAGTAGTCGCAAGGTGGGAGAAACAATTCCTCCACAGCCAGAAGTTATTGAACAACCATGTGATGCTGCTGAAGATTCTTCGACTAATCCTCGTGAGTTAATCCAGATGGTTGGCAGAACAACACAAACACAAACCAGTGATGAGGCTGCAGGAATTGGAACTATAAATTTGAAGTTTTTTTTTGGCAAGTCTTCTGTGAATGCTAAAGATCAGATGGAGGCACATACCAAGCTTCACAGCATCCTAACAGAATTGTCGAAATTGCACACTGCTGTTAATGATCTGGGCAGCAGGCTGGCTCCCTCGGCCAGCAGGGACGCACCTACCGAAAACGAAAACCGTGGCTGTAAATTGGATTGGGTTCTCAAGAAAGATACCCTGCAGGGAACCTTTGGGTTTTGTTCTGTTTGCATGCAACAAAAAGACTTTATTGCATCAAAACATGGAGCAGCAAAGGCACTTAATTGGGTTATATCTGGTGTGAAAATCACCAAACCGCATGTGTTCAAGTTTCGGTGTGTGAGACACGAGACAAGTGCTATGCATAAGGTAGCAAAGTCAAACCTTGCATTGATGAATGATTCCCAGAGACTAGACGCAAAAAGGCGGGAGCTCGACCGTTCTCTAACTAGAGATGTGCTGCGCATAGCATACTATGGGGTAATGAGAAACCATTCATACCGAGATTTTCAGCTTCTCATGCGGACATTGTTCACTTCTTTGGAGAACGGTCCAAACTTCAAGTTGATAGAACGCAACGTTCACAGAAAAACGGCAGCTAGTGCCACAGATGTTTTCTTCAAATCATACTCTGGCATGCTGAACCATTTCCTTTGTTCACCTAGTGTCATCACAGGAAGAATGCGACACATGCAATTGAGTGCAGATAAGGTGACTACAGGTAACATCACTCGACAGGTCATTAATGCCCGATTCATAGATGTGGATGGTAAACCGAAAGTGGTTAATCTCTCCATAGATGTAATCCGTAACCGTGCATCAGCTGAGGATCGAGAGCTGGGCATTCGCCACGAGTCAGATGCCATTGGCTGCTTTGAACACATCGTCAACACACTGAGTACTGTGATTCTTTCCTTGCATGATGATGACATCTCAAAGATGGTGTTGGCGTTGAGCACAGATAAAGAGGCAGTCTACGCTGGTGTGCATAGCGGCGTTGCTTCCCTTTGGAGGAAGAAATTTGGGAACAAAAAGTTTTTGCATCTAACTGATAGAGCCCACAAGGTAGAGAAGTTGCTGGATGCAGGATTGATGTGCTTTGACTGGGCGCGAGAAATGGTGAAGTCTCGTTTACCACATATTATAAATACATTCAGGAATTCTTCGAGGATGGAGCGACTGGCAAGGAGTGTGAATCCTGCCTTCAAAAAACTTTGTAACACTGTGAAAACTCGATTTTTGGAATACACATTCACCTCGCTCCAGTCCGTCATGAGTCAGCTCGGTGATATCATTATGGCAGTGGAAAATGCTGATCGTTTGCAGGCGAACGATCCATCTCGCTTGTCCACTTTACGGTACCTCTCTGACCCAGATTTTGTGCCATCCTGCTTGGTGTTGATGTATACAATCCGGTGTGCTTTGAATATCAGCAAAAAGAGTCAAAAAGATAACTATTCTGTGTGGGATGATCGTGATGCGATCACAGAGTTTCGCTGGAAGATACAGCAGCTGAAAATAAATCCCTTGACAAATGCTCTGCTTCGAAGGCATCGTTGTGAATATCACACGGGAAAATTTCAAGGTTTCGATCTGAATGAAACAAGGAGTATGGTAGCATCTCACACGCGACATAGCAGGGCATGCGATGAGACAGCCGTAATAGATTACGCGCTTGCATTTCAGAAGTCACTTGAGCGTCAGGTTGAAGTCGCGGACAGGCTCATTTCAGTGTTTGATGATTTTCTTGATGTGCATGAGGTAGAAACGAATTTGGCCTCCGTATTTGATATCACCACATATCCACAAGACATGACTTACCTTCAAAGTTTTCAGAATCAGGAGTTTCTCGCTGTATGCGAGTATTTCAGTGATGATGGCTTATTGCATTTTCCAAAGAAGCACTGCTCAACTATGTGTGAACTAAGATATTGTGCATGTTTAGAAAATCAGTTCGTTATGTTCAAGAGCCGCGTAGTGGAGCGTATACGCTCATGCGAAAGCTGGTACATACGGCGTGGTAATGAAAAGAGCCTATGTGTAGCGAACGCTCTGGCGCATTTTCTAGTACCTGCACATAACCTACACCTGGAGATACCGGATGTAGTTGAGCTGATTGAAATTGCTTTGCTCTTGTCCCATTCACAATCGGATACAGAGAGAACCGGGAAAGTTTTGAAAGAAACATCTGAAGTACGCTTTTCTGGAAAATTTCATGAATTGAAACCAGAGAGTCGGGATCGTTGTGCGAAAGAGGTGTTCGTTAAATTTTTGGGGTTCCAACAAACGAAGCTCCACTAGATGTGTTTCACCGGGTTTGGCTAAAAGAACACGGAGGGGTTTTGACACAGAAGCCGAAGCAAGCTTCAGGTTACATGAAACGTTTGACAAAATCACTCGTGCGCTTTGTAAAGTGTTCTGAGTTCGACGAATGCCTTCTGCAAACTAAACGAAGCATGTTCGAGGATGGTCACCCTGAGGATGACATGTCGCCTGAAGCCACACCTGCGCATTCTCTGACTAGAAGTGGTGACATATCCGATGCGGACGCGTCCACGTATTCAGACATTGAAACGTTGCCTAATAGTGGAACCATTTTACAGCGACAGAGCAAACAATTAAAGTTGGACAAATACTTTAAGAAGGTTGGAGATGCCTTTGTTCATGATGCATCGTCTCAAGAGTCTTGTGAGTCTGTTACAGAAAATGTTCCGGTTTTCGGGTACGATGCATCGTCTGGAAACTCACAAATTGCACATAGTACGTCGAGCCCACAGCATAGCATTGCTGAATCGGTTGTTCGACCTTCAATGCAGATGAAGTTAACATCATTAGTCAATGATTCAACAACAGACAACTGCTCGCTGGATCTTTATGTCTTTAGTTTCAATATGTCCCCAACAGACTTCCCGCAGTCAACTGGTGCACATGCTCTTTTCCGGTATCGCATAGCAATGAATGCATCACCAGCTACGGTTCACTCGACGGTTGTAGCTGGAATATTATGTCGTCTTAATTTAAAATGATACCTAATATGTGGTGCAAAGTATTGGAGTAAAGTGGGGACGCCCTAGAATCGTCACCAGATTCCGATTGTTCTAACCATTGATCAAGAGTATTGTCATCATGGAGTGTGGGAATTCGCCAAGATATGAAAGTAAAATGAGGTTCGATACCTTCCCTGCAGTCGTACAGGACATGAATTGGCAGACGAACACGTTACGTACTTTGCCGAACAGAGCTCATCCACCAGTGGTTGGCCGGTTGATACTTCTCTGGCAGCCAACCTGGTGATAAAGGTGTCGTGTGTTACATAATCCATCAAACAAGCAACTAGCAGTGTCCAATACAACATAATGAAATATCGAACCAGCATTAGTTCACGCGTTTAGTCTGTCACATCAGCACCACCGTGATATGACAGAACAAGACACACCATGTGTGTAAACGATTGGATCCTCTGTAACGCGCACACCCGACCAGAAGACAATATTTGGACTGTCACCGTCTTTTGCAATACCGAGCCAGAATTAAGTCCGGCACATATCATCGGGTGTTTATTGTCGGCTCTCAACTGATCCTGCGAGACGAAATGTGGTCTCCCAAGAATGGGTAAGAAGCCATTTTACCACTTGTGTGATTGGGGTTTTATGGCACATCAAAGATGTTAGTGACCACTTCATGTTAGATATTGCAATATCCAAACCAAGCTGAATCATGCCACAGATATTCCTTGGGATTATCATGTCTGAAAATGGTTCACCTTTCCCATCTCACACCAGTAATAAAATCCCAGGAGCCAAATGCAAAAACATGACGATGCAAGAAGACAGAAGGTAATTCACGTTAGCTCACCTCAAGTAACATGTTTCAATCGGAAGTGCCCCTTATCCGTGAAGTCGGTGACCTTCGTATCCCAAGCTGGTGTTGGTCCAAAACCTGTCGACAGATGGCGGGGCAGTCAGCACCGCTAACAAACAGTATGGTGCTATATGACGAACTTCATTCAGTTAGGATCGTCATCACTTTAGCTCAGAATTAAGTCCGTACCGACATCATGATACCAGCCACACATCACCTTCCTTTCAAAAGAAGGATAAAGTTACTAACCTTCCACCCCAAGTTGTTGCTGCTGACCCAAACATCACGGGCCGTCTCGCATGGTGCCATCTGTGACTCGGGACATAACGTGATGAGGGGCATAGAACAATAGGGCCTCCACTACACCAGGGCATTTGTCAGGTAAGTACATCAACATGGGAGTTCAGTATTAAGTCCCTGTACTTTGTTGATCATCACAGCGCAAGGTAGTCCAATAAACACAGCAAATCACTGCGTCGGCAACTCACTCCCGCACCTACATCACTTGAAATTAGAGGCAAGGTCGAAACTATACAAAATGGCACACGAGAAACAAGAGCCAGAACAAACGCGTCAGCACTATCTCAATCCCAACACTCACGTGCTCAAGGAATGGGTGACTTCTTCCACGATGAGATTCCATGGTCAACTGCCAACAAACACCAGATGTCAGGGGAAGACAACAACTGCTAACATGTCATCATACACAAACATCATCAGCTAAAGGTTTGTCTCAGCCGAAACGTCAACAGTCTAACATGTACAGACATCACGTGAAGAGTTCTGACGGGCACAAGTCTGCCATGGTGTGAACCTCACCTGAGGGTCCGTCCGAAGGGTGTGACGTCACATTCCTGGCACGAGACGTCATCCAGACTGTGCCGGTGTCTGTGAACCAACCATCCGTCACACAGCAGTGGCGGCACCACAGGTCAGACAGACGGCCACATGTGTCAGAGATCTCGGTGGTAGGTGTGAGGTAATCAGTCGACTCAGATAGCAAATACTGGCTCATCACAGGTACCGTGGGGGGGGGAGAGGGGGAGGTCGGCGGTGGTCAGTCCTCACCGTGTCAGCGCCGGGAACCAGTGGCCGCCGCGGCAGTCTGTCGACAAGGAGACACACCTGTCAGTGGACACCAGACGAGGCCACTACCACCAGCAGCACGTGGACAGTAGCCGTCAGAGCCAGACTAGACGTCCTGCGGCCGTCCGGTGGGCGGCGGCGGCCGTGCAGCACGCCATCACCGTCAGAGAACCTGACCGATATCGGCAGTGTGGCACAGCCGACACGACTCGGGCCCACCTGGCGGCCGCCCACGCGGACGGCACCGTCAGAAAATGGATCATGGTTGTCATCACGGGCAACGGCGAGGGGACGGCCTACACGGCTCTACACGGGACCGGGCAGACTGGAATACAAACAGCCCGACACTGGCAACCAACTAGAGTACAGACGGATCGTAGTACCATCCCCTTTGCCCACTAAACCTCGTAGCATACGGAAGATGTCCTCGGAATAGTCCAAACCGTATTGCGCACACATCGCGCAGCTTCTCGGGTATATTGAATATTCCCGATTGCTATCTGATTTCAAGAGCACTTCGACACATTCTATCATGAGCAGGAATTATCACGACCATGTGTCAGTATACGCCGTCTATGGTGTACATGGTCAAGCATCGCCAGAGTGCAGCAATTCGCACAAGCGTATTCCAGCATGTTAGCAAGTAACAGGGCCACATCATAATACGAGCGTTAACTGGTTGCCCGCGTATAACGTTCGGGAAACATTTTCCAAATGCATTACTCGGAACCACCTAATTCGCAGCGTGCTGAAATATTAACTCGACAAGACTTTCTCAGTCGGCGCCGAGGAAGTGGTAAATCCCATCTCGCGAGGCACTTGTACGGTATAATGGAATGGAAAACTGACACTTTTAGTACGTGCTCTTTGAAATGGCAGCTGCCTATGATATGATATGGTAACAGGAGCTGTGTAATCACCATATTTGGTGATGTGCGACCACTCCTAACTTCTCATAGGGTCTCGTGTTGGTTGGTTATTTGGGTTTAGGGGCACATCGACTGCTTCGGTCATGCAACGCCCATAACAATGCTACATTGATGGCTTAGGATGATTGGTGCCAACAGTAGTACACGAGCATTCAGAATACGGGCAGATATCAGTTAAACAGTGAAAGAGAACGAGCAAACGCAAGCAAACATCAGTGAAGCAATGAACGGGTCCCGTGTTACGTCTCCATGTATGACGCTACTTGTCTATCTTCAAATGTACCCAGACGAATGGTATCCCTGAAGGAAGTATAATAAGCATTACAGTGTCCCCCATTACGATAATGCCATATAACACTAATCATAGGATTGCTTTACGACGCACTTAGAAGCTGAAGCCATATAGCGTCGCCTGCCTCTCACCCTCCATGAACGTAACAATCCAGGATTATATCCATCAGAAGACCTAAGAATTCCAATTGGTACAATTAGACGGGAAACAGCAAAATATACCTTACCTCCATCAAGTTACCACCAAAAGCAGTTCCAGGCGACGTTCACCCTCGGAAATTCTGTGCAAATACGGCTGGATATACAAAAGCTACTGTCTTAACCATTAAATGGGCACAGGTATGAATCAGATAGGGGCGAAATTATGCATTCACGTGTTATCATAACCAAGTTCAATCATCACTGGTGCCTCACGCTAGGGTCTTTTCACGGCAACATCGGAGGATTCCACGTCTACAAATAGCGAATCACTCAAAATGAAATATGTAACGAGAGACCACACCCACATTCCGAACTTCCCATAGGGTCCTTGTTACGTCTCCACACCTGACGCTACTTGCCTATCTTCAAATGTATCCAGATGAATGGTATCCCTCAAGGAAGTATACAAAGCATTACAGTGTTCCTCATGACAATGCCATATGACACTGATTATTGGATAGTATTGTGGCTTTACGACGCACTCAGAAGCTGAGGACATATAGCGTCGCCTGTCTCTCACCCCCGGCATATTTCCTCCCTCAACTTAGAAAGACAAAACGTCAGAGCTGAGGGAAAGAAATTATAGTATAGCTCAACTACAGGAAACTAAGCGGACACCAAGTACAAACCGGACCCCGATGCACACTGGACCTTAGTGGTGACAGGATCAACAAAATTCTGGCCGGGCTATCCTGTTCGGTACCACTGACGAGGCATACTCAACATGTAAACCCAACGCGGGGTACAATGGCATAATAAACATGTATATACATGCGTCCAATGTAAGTATATAAAACCAGGACCAAGTATATAAGGGCAAAGCGAAAATGAAGACAGTACAATCCACAAAACCGTAACACATCGGTGAGTGTCTTACCGTAAACGGTGATACCCAGACTGCCATGTCGTCCAGGTGATAGATGGCTGTGAACAAAAGAAAAACGTCAAACAGCGAACGCGAAGGCGACCACGCGAGGGAACTGTAGATAATTTCAGTATCGTTTTGATATATAATCATTATCTGTCACTTTCAATTGTTCATCATTTTCCAGACGAATTGCCAATGTATAACTGCAATTTTTGGCAGTGTGGAAGAAAAAGTAGCTCACCTTTCCATGAGAGGATATCACCAATAGCCTTTTCAGGTGAAGTCCAAATCGCTTCTCGGAAATTCCGTGGAAGTATGGCTGCATAGAAAAAGACAAAGTCGTGACCACCAAATGGCTGTCGATATCAATCAGATAGGGGTGAATGAACGCACTGATGTCTTGTCATAGCAATCTTCAAACATCATTCGTACATGACATTGCTTCGATTCAAGAACGTACCATGACATGTTCGTTAGTCAGAAACTCAACGAAAACCATAAGGCAAAACGTTACCCACCGTTCGTGCTATTCGTCAAAAATTAATAATAACTCTGCTCTTCTTGTGAATAGCATTGACCTGGCAGAGATTCGTCATCTACCGGTTTCCAAGGCAAAACCCGTAGAAACCTATACAGGAACGTAACAATCCACAATTACATTTATCAGAAGATCGAATGGTTCCATTTTGTACAATTGGACGGAAAACAGCAATATATTCCTTACCTCCGAGTTAACACCAGAGGTATTTCCAGGCGACGTCCACTCTCGGAAATTCTGTGGAAATACGGCTGAATATACAAAAGCTACTGTCGTAACCATTGGATGGGTACAGGTACGAATCAGATAGGGGCGAAATTATGCATTCACGTGTTATCATAACCAAATTCAATCATCATTGGTGCCTCACGCTAGGGTCACTTCACGGCAACATCGGAGGATTCCACGTATACAAATAGCGAATCACTCCAAATGCAATGTGCAACGAGAGACCATACCCACCTTGCTTGTTCATCCAATCTTGACCGTGACCAACGGCCACCACAATGGTCTTGCAGATCTCGAAAGTGACTGCTACTCCATGGTACGAAATTCAAAGCAGCATGATGGTCCGTCCGCTACAAAGAGCAATACCAGGTAAGCACATGCTGATTAACGCCAGAGGTAAGAAGCAAACAATGCATCAGCTCTATCATTGCTAATCACATATCTCATGGAATTGGCTCAAGATTTTCATCATGGATCACCTCTCACCATGCAGAATAGCAAATATTCACTTTCGTGCTCACCTTTTCAACTTCGTGGAACCGAATCGGTGTGGTGACTAGTAACGGTTTGCTCAATCTGAAACGGCGAGAGGGCGTCAGAGAAGGCTGAGGCTGTCAGTGGAGGGCATCTCGACCCAACATCATTCAGCCACATCGTGTCATCTCCAGAGCAGAGCGTCAAAATTGCAGGATATTGTCATCAGAACTGTTTGAGGAGACTGTACCAAGCTGTGGTCGCGGGAGACCCTCTCACCTGCCGCGTGTGACGTGGAGAGGTCACACCACAGTTGACCTGCCACGGTCCGCCGGTCTGGATAACAGACGAGGTGTGTCAGTCCCACAGCAGCCGTCCACACACTCACGCCATCTGACTTCGAGTGGCATCAGGGTGGGAACAGTCAGCAGTGCCCGGAGGCAGGTATGTCCGCCCGTTCGCTAAATATCATCACGCGTAGTGGCGGAGTAACCACCCAAACGGCAGTACAACACGAGGTATGGCAGGGAGACCACCCACACGGCAGTAACAGCCAGGTCGGCTCGGCATTTACCTTATTCATTACAAGCACTGCTACCAACCAAACCATGTATACATTACTATAGTATAGACAGCCAGGTCGGCTCGGCATTTACCTTCTTGGTTGCAGAATATGCTGTTGCCAAACAGCCATCGTCTTAGTCGCCGCCCTGCTATAACCTGCGAGCAGGATGCCAGTCAACCACGAGACCACCGATGGATGGTGTAGGGTGTAACTGAGGTCACGTGTAATCTCCAGTGGTCTCCATGGACTGATGGAAGGCGAAGAGTAGACAGCAACCAGTTAGTTTTTTTGGGTACTCAACTACGCATACACATGTTATTTGAAGATGAACTTGCTTGATAAATGCGAACACTTGCCATGAACAAGTGACGAGTCATCATCGAGGAAATCGATCGTTGCTGGGCTGCAGACAATGCGACGAAAGAAAATGCACCAAATGTATGGGAAATGTATAAATGTCGTCCTCAGTGTTCGGCACAGTAGAGTCTATCACGACAGGACTGCTTCCTAAGGGACACACTGCAATGTAGTCCACCATGATCCCGGAGGAGCCTGGTACCCAAAGACCGTGCTGAGCCAATGGGGGTGGCGAATGGACGACTAAAAACACTTCATGACACTCCTAAATAGACCCGGAACATGTACGCTAAACGCATCACAATAATGCACCACTGTCCTGGGAGTTAGTTTATTGATATTCTGTCCCATCACTCACATGTCAAAAACATACCTGCCTCGTGTATTCGCACAATCTGCCTCCGAGTGACATCAGTGCGGAAAGTCAGAAGCGGCAGTGGCGGAGATACGACTCAAGCGGTCATGCAAAACGAGGTATGGCAGGGAAACTATCCATGTCGTATTCACCGTCAGGTAAGCTTATCAATTACCTTTTTCGTTGGATACACCGCTTCAGAACAGCATCTATCCCAGTCATCACCATGATGTGACCTGTGGACGGGAGGTCACCGTCAACCACGTGACCACTGACAGATGACCTCGGGTGTGGGTGAGGTCAGGTCAGGGCTACAGTGGTCTCCACGGGCAGTCGGAGCGCGAACAGTAGACAGTGGTCATCAAACCTCAAAGCAGCAATGTGGCAGGGTAACCAGCCAGGGTGGACGGCCTTACCTTGTAGTCCTGGAGGCATCCATGAGATGGAAATGGTCAGACATGCTGAACAGCACTTGGTGTTGGTGGTTTGGAGAGTTTAGGGTCACGTCGACATCTGGGGTCATTTTGCGCCCACTGAACAGCACTTCATTCCGATCTGGGAAAGAATAAACATGTTAGACTACAGCAACAACACATATACTTTCATAGCTCTGGAAACTTGTCTCAGACCTGTTGAACTTGAAACTGTCACGGTAGTACAGGAGAGTAAATGTTCATCAGCTGTATTGTCCTAGTCAGTGCACTATCAAAACACTACCACGAGATATCACCACCTGAACCCTTGCCATAGTACACCTACCGCGGACACAGGTAGACGTGAGGATGATGGTAATGCCGTCGGTGATACCTGCAAACAAATTACAACACTGTCAGATTAGAATGCCAACGGAGCGGGAACATGTAGGGAAGCAGGTGTCAGGCGTGAATCCAAATAATCATCGGTATCAGCAGGAGTACATTTCATTTTCGTCATTGTAAAGGATATTAGCAAGTAAAATTCATAAACAAGCATTGAATGAAATTTCTCACCATGGAAATACACATATATCCATAGGAGAACAAACAGACAGCAGGCCATACATCTGAAATATGAAGCAGAGGTTAGAATGTTGTGGCCAAAGCATCACATGGACATAAACGACACTGTTCTCAGTTGAGTAACAGTTATCACTCACATCCGCCGGATCGGGTAGTGAAGGATCGCCTGGACATTATCACGTATTTGATGGACACAGTTGAACCAACAACGCTCCAACGCATGCTTGTGATTCCGGCCCGACTCCCTTTCCAATCAACTGAACAAACAGTATGGGCCAAATGAGTATGGTACATTGAGCAGACACTAGGTGTCAGGTGATCGCTTCATGTTAATCCAACCGATCCTAGTTAGACAAATCTAGGCTACCAAAAAATATGCAAGAATCCGACTAAAAATGCACCCCTGCAGAGAGCAGGAAGAAGCAGGAGCAGGAGTACTCCATGCACAAGATCGAGATATTACGGTGGTTCTGAAAGCAATGCATTAGAGGCCCAATGTATTATCAAAACAATATCTCTGAAGAAACACTGGTCCTGCAATGCGTCGAAGTCCTAGGACACAATCCATCCCACTTTTGTTTCCCTCCCCTCTCCCGAATACCAGGATACACAAATAATGTCATAACGAGCGTCAGCAACTGATTCCACTAGCCCAAGAGTTTCGATGGTAGTGATGCCAAGAGTTTACACATTACAGCCAAAATAAATAGGGACCAGGACAATCAAAATAAATAGAGACCAGGCCAATCAAAATAAATAGAGACAAGGCCAATCAACTCACCCGTAAAAGACGAACTATACTCGGACATCACGTGTACCATGAGATGACCAGCACATATTCTCACATTCACGTCATGGTTACCAGTTACCAAGTCTGCCTACGGTTGAAACGGATTGGTTTATTGGTCCTTAAGGCGGGCGACGATCAGACGACTGTTTCGGGGGAAGTCGCAGCTCGCCGACACCTGCGAAAGGCACCGTTTGGGTCAGCGGCGACAGTTGAGCACCGTAGTGTTAACAGCCAGACAGCTATACAATTAATATGGCTCAAATCTTGAGAACGCGCGCAGGACGGGGACCAAACGATGCACACGAGAATACTACCAAATGAAAACGAAAAAATAATTCATCCAGCCTTCCACATCCAAAGCAATGTTCCATAATCCCATTTCCCTAAACTGACATTAATTGAAACTTGCCATCGGATAGGACGCTATCTTTTACCCACATCAAACCACATTAGTCATTCATTCACGAAACTAGTTGCACAGCAATGGCAAACATGTCCTTAGAAAACTTGTCAGAATGGTTCCAAACTGAACGCATTTAGTCGCAATCTTCAAATATGTTGTATCCCATATTACTGGTCTGCAAACGGCTGCATCTACACACTTCCAGCATGAGATAGCCCTGCAAGTCATTTTACGGTAATCACGGGAGAACACTGGATTAATTCCACAAGAAAATCATCCAGTCAGCCTGGTCATCAAGCACCACATTAAACTTAAATTGCAGGGTTCCAGGCAAAGTAGGTGGCAGGGCATGCTTGCCAATCGCGCACAGATTAACACTAAGCATACAAAAAAGAAGCATTTTTAAACCAGCTGTATAGAAGCTCAACAGATAGCCAAATATATTATTCCTATCTTCAAAAGTAAATAATTTAAGCATACCTACATCATACACAAACTTAAAATGGAGGCAAAGAATGACAGAAGGTGCAATGGTAGCACAGTGGTGCTTCAACTCACCTGAAGTCTTCTCCATCCTGTGCACTGGCGAGCTGAAGAGGGGGAGACATGAAGCTTTAGTATAGGCAGGTACATCATTCACAACACAAAATGGTAAATCAACCTAAAAAATAGCAGAATCATCACAAGAAATCAGTATTAAGTCCCTTATAGTCATCATCAGATGGAGGTAACCACTGAATCGGTGTAAAATATTCATGCTTACCCACTGCTGCAGACTGAAGAGCCTCGAACCCATAAACCTGAAAATCGGCAGTCAATATAAAATTTGCCTGATTCGATAAATGCACAGTACAGTATTTGGGTTGTTGACTACTGGGGCCAACAGATGCATAATTTGGTGCAGTGTGGGATTTTCATATTTTTTTCTTGGTAGTGGAGTACAATTTTTTTTTAGGCTGGAGTACAAAAAAAACTTGCACTAACTGACAATTGACCTTGTTTTAGTGGGGCTGAAAACCAATGTCACAATTTTTGTATGCATGAACATCTTGCCAAACTAAGCCATGTCCAAATTTTTGCTGCACTAAAAAAATGAGTTGTCCATAACCAGGTGGCATTGCTTTAATGGAATTAAAAATAAATGTCAGCATTTCATGCTGTATGTACCATACAAGCTAACTGCTAAGTCAGCAATGTCAGCAAGCCGAGTCGTGAATATGTGCAATTGTGTCGAGGAATGCATCTAGTGGGAAATGCCCTCAGTAGCCCAAAGTACTCCCCCAAAATATACCCATGATATATGGAAATGGGATAGATATTGCCTGAGTGCAGGTGCGTGAAGCAATTCCAGAGTTCACAAACAAATATTTATGATGAATGGGCTTGATGTGATGTGAATGCACAAATAACATTTATGTTGGCAGAGCTCAGGATGACTCGCACTCACTCATATTTGGCGGACCACACAACCGGGATCATCCTTAGTTTCGTGGCCCCAGTCAACCTTTGTACCATTCTGAATTTGTGCGTGCCACTCGCAACCCACGCATGTTACGCCGCTCTTCCTCAGACTGCGCAGCGGAGTCCGGAAACATGACTACAACAGAGGCATCTATACCGATCGATGGCGGAGACACCTATCCCAACATGACTGTCATGGATACAATCTCAGGCCACGGCCAGTGCTTCGGCCGATCTTGTGATGTCCTGAGCACAGTGCAGTCAGGAAAAACATGCCTTGCGGATGGTCCAGAGTGGATAAGAATCGTCGCTTCTATCAATTCGCAATAAAATCAACTATCAATTCGTCGCTTCTATCAATGAATTATATATATAAATTGCAGTTGGCACTCTCCGGCAAGAAACTGCATAGCAATGATGTACATGCGATGGGAAGAAGCATTCATAGTCTATAGAGGACTTGAAGTTTGGAAAAACTACTTGAGGCTCACGTCGGAAGCGTGGGGCGTGGATGGTCGAGTGGTTAGGGTGTTGGGCTCTGGGTACCAAAGGTCCCGGGATCGACACTCGCGCCGTTGAAAACATTTTCCAATCCCGCGGCCCACCGGCGAAAGTGTGGGCGGCGCCATTAGCCGTGAATGTGCATAGTGCGTCGTGAACCACCAATAAACAAGCACACAAACGAACGTCAAAAGCGACGAAAAGATCCTCGATTGCAGAATGGAGACCATGTCATACAACGTACAAGCTTCCAATGTGATGTATTCACATGACATGACTTGTTGACTGAACTTGTAACAGGACTGAACTTCACATGTAACTTATTCATGACATGACTGAAGACATACAGATGCAGACACGTTCAATACAAACGGCGAAACAGCATTCGTGTATACCAAGATGAAACCTGCGCGAAACGCTAGACGAAACAAATGCGTGCCTAGCGCATGCCTGTTATATTACTACCTTTTCCGTAATGTAGCTTACGGGTTCCTCACTTGCAAAACACAATAAAAGATCACCGGCCAAAGCTTAGCAAGCTCGAAACCTACAGCCTAGATTGTCACAGCTCATAAATTGTACATGAAGTATTTCACGCAGGTCTGACGAGGTCAAAGCCTACGTCCTGGATTATAAGTCACAGCCAATACATTGTACCTTAAGCATCTCACACAGCGCTTGCCGCCACACTAAACTGTAACACGTGGAATAGTGACGCCACTGACCAATGAGTTTCTAAAACACACGAAAGCAAGCTTGTGTGCCAAAGCTTGGCAAGCTCAAAACCCACAGCCTACATCACAAATCACAGCTCATAAATGCTCGCTCTGGACTAATGGAACGACCCACTCTGGACTAATGGCACGACTCACTCTGGACTAATGGCACGACTCAATCTGGACTAATGGCACGACTCACTGAACTAATGGCACGACTCACTCTGAACTAATGGCACGACTCACTGAACTAATGGCACGACTCTGAACTAATGGCACGACTCGCTCTGAACTAATGGCACGACTCACTGAACTAATGGCACGACTCGCTCTGGACTAATGGAACGACCCACTCTGGACTAATGGCACGACTCACTCTGGACTAATGGCACGACTCAATCTGGACTAATGGCACGACTCACTCTGAACTAATGGCACGACTCACTGAACTAATGGCACGACTCTGAACTAATGGCATGACTCGCTCTGAACTAATGGCACGACTCACTGAACTAATGGCACGACTCGCTCTGGACGAATGGAACGACTCACTCTAGACAGCACTCACTGCTCACCCTCGGAGGACCGCCGCGCGTGCCATACCACACAGTGCTCTATCACCCGGGTCAGCTCCCTGCAGATATGTACGTAGGACGGCGGTGCCAGGTGCACCCCGTCATCCGCGTACAGCTCCACAGGGAGCGGAGGAGCTTCACCGTCCACCGGAGGTGCCTTGCCAGCAACATCGCCGGCAAACCAATCGGCGGGGACGGTGAAGCCCGGGCGGTCGCAGCCCATGTCGCCTGGCATCCGCACGGCGGTCCTCAGGGAAGAGGACCTCGGTCCTCGGTCCTCCACACCGACGAAGAGGGCATTGCAGTTTTTCGCGGTCACTCGGTACGACTCCGAGAGACCGCGAAAAGCTGCAACGACCGCTTCATCCCCGGACTGCGGCGGAACAGGCCCCAGGACAATGGGGACCACATTCCGCAGCAGCCCGAAGATGAAGCCCAGGAAGCTTCCCAGTTGCAGCGCCAGGTGCGCCGCTTTGCCAGCAGCATCTGGCAGAGCAGCTGCTGGAGGTGGTGGCGCACCGGTCTGCTGGCGACGACGCCGGGAGTCATGGTCCTCCCTCTGGACCAGGGCATTGCCGCCAATCCAAATGGCGACAAAACCCGGGTTCGTGTGGCGGAGGTCGGATGCAGCCTCCCGCATCTCCTGCCAGTCGTCTGCCATCATCCCGGTGCGCCCACCCCTCACGCTCCTGGCGTTGTCAATGGCGTGGAACCCGATGGCGAAGGAGCCCCATCGGGTTTTGTACTCGCGGCCCCGCGAGAAATTGCAGCTCCTCGCATGGGAGCTGCCGAACATCAGAACGCGGTGGTCCAGGGCCACCACACCCGATGTTTGGCGTCTTTCACGCGAGGAACTGACACTTCTCGCCCACCCTCTGCCACCCCAGCGGTGCGGCGAGCGGGAGCGGCCGTCGCCCCTCTCTCCTCTTCGATGCTGGCCGGCACCCTGAAAAATTAGCATTTACGATGAGACGAGAGCAACGCTCCAACTTTTCGGTCCAATGTTACAAATACCTTTAAATGCAACCGATACAACATAAACCAGCAGCGGCCAAACACAAAAACGCTGTAAAACTATCACAAAAAGAGAAGAATCAACGCAATTCACTTCAATATCGACGGGAATGTACTGCCAACATTTCGAACATGCTGCCATTTATTTCATTCTTTTGCAAAACAGAAAAGATGCACGCTTCCATTTTGGCCACGGTTTGTTTTCAAGCTCTTTGCGGATCACTATGCGGTCAGCTAAAAACCAATAAATTGAAGAACCGCTGGTTTGCTTTGTTTGGGTATACCACCTAAGATCAATGAAAACGCATTTGTGCAGCGGCAACATCATTGGTATAGAACGTATACAAATGTTTGCCGTTTGCAGAAGACCAGGTTGCATATGGAGTGCGAACCGCTTCTTCGACAATGGCAATTTTTATATACCTCCGTGTGGCAAACGTATGAGGTGTGTTGTCCTCCGTCACAACTAACGCCGTGCGACGGGGGACCTCAACCTCCAGGACTACGTCAACCCCGGGGGCGGGCCGAGGGGACGCGGCTACCCCGATAACACTGAGCGGACCAGGGGAAGCCGGCCTACCTGCCCGAGACAAGGGAGGGGTTAATGTCGCAGGGTTGGATGAAAGGATGCCACAGGGATGTACCTTCAGCGCTGTATTGCTCAGGTACCATTTTTAGGCTTTGTAGAACTCTGAGCAAGCCTCTGGCCATCTTGTCTCATTTGGCGGGAGGCGGCGCATTTAATCTGGGATGAGACTATTCTCGGTTTTCCCGATTATACTTGTTCGGTCAGGTACAGCGCTTTATTGCTCAGGTACCCTTTTTAGGCTTTGTAGAACTCTGAGCAAGCTGCTGGCAATCTTGTCCTTGGCGAGAGGTGGCGCATTTCATCTGCGATGAGACTATTATCGGTTTTCCAGATTATACTTATTCGGTCAGGTACTGCGCTTTATTGCTCAGGTACCCTTTTTAGGCTTTGTAGAACGCTGAGCAAGCCTGTCTGCCAATTGTTACAGTTGGTGCAGGGCCGCGCATTTTAACGGAATGCCATTTTCCGTCTCTTCTACATGACTAGGTCACGATACCTTTTGGTCACCTTGTCAAGGCAGCACATTTTACTCTGTTGCCATTCTTAGCCGAGTAAGCCACACATCCTTTCCTGAAGGTTATGCGAGGCAGCGCCTGCTTCTTTGGTAACCTTTTAGGCTTTCAAGAAACCTGCGAAATATGTTAGGCCCTCGCCACTGAATGACAATACCACTCACGGTGGCATAGTTTGGGTCCAGCAACGCCTCTTGTAGAGACCATGCAGCAGATATGAATACTCATGATATATGTTGTCAATATAGGCCGTTTCGTGTGGGGATAGGCTTAAGCTGCATGGCATAGCGACCGACGACAGCAAACAGCCGAGTGGTCTCATTTATAATTGTTGTCAATGCCAGGATCGCATTCTCCGGTATATCAAAATGCACGCGTCGACAGATAGCAGCTTAGGAGCTGCTTCGGCGTCAACAATCTGAACCACTTTGTCATTGCATTTGTAAAACTGAGGCCCCTTCCTGATGAGGCACTGGTAGTGGCCAGAGTCGCGAGATATTCCCTGATGGAGTATCGCACCAACCAGTTGATATGATTTGCTTCCGTGGGGCAGACGAAGGCCATCCATTTTACATCTGAATGCGTTCCGTTGTCGCTTCTCATAATTTAGACGTTGTATATTCATCACGATAACTTCTGGTTCAGACCCGATACATATCGCATGTAATCCTCCGAGCTTTTCACATGGAGCATTACCACAAGAATAACCATCAATTGTCTGTTGAGTACAATGCTGCATAAGACACGAATCCACGGTATTTGTCTGATCATCGCAACAAAGTGACAATTGCCACTGACTTTCTCTGGTTTCAGAGCCATGCAAGCAGTGCCTGCACTGCACTTTGGTAGTGGTATCAATCACCATGCTGGTAACGTTTACTCCCCCATCCGATAACGCCTGCAAGATGCATGTCAATGCTTCCGAGGCATCCTGCTGATGCTCATTGTCAAAAAGGCTGTACCTTTCGGAGAGCTTCAGTTTTATTTCCCGAGGATCATAAATACCCGCACAGCTGTAGCAAGCCCGCAGCGAATCTATCACAGATGACGCAAAGCCGTCGTGGCAATGCCCCGCTGTTATATTGAGCAAAGGAAGTATCTGCAAAACTGTTATGAGATAGCAGTCGTTGCATCTATTTAGCATTCCTTGGGGATCTCTCACATCACGGAAAAGAGCAGCCCCACAAGCTACACGTATTAGTTTCGGTAGTTGTTCGTTGCTAGAAACGACATCTGCCGCCTCAACGACAGCACTCGAGACGCCCGCATCATAATTCAACAACGCAGAGTTGGTATCTTCATTGGTTCTTTCTGGCTGATCTAACAGTGTGAACTGTTCTGAGACTATTTCAAAATCCTGTTCCAATGGCACGCTAGGATCGCTAACACTCACAATTTCCGAAACAGAGACATCAACCTCAGGCGCAGGAGTGTAAGCCGACTGCGGTATTATGTGCCTTTTAAAATAATCAAGAATTGATCCCTGTCTCTCTTTGGTAGCAAGCTGAGCTGCGGGCACAACTGCAGATATTTCGGCGTCAGTAACAACTGCAAGCTGGCTAGATTCGCCGACTCCAGCTCCGAGCAGCTGTCCTGCTGTTGCAACACACGCGACGTCATCTAGAGCGTCATCGTGACACGCCGCCTCCGGGGAATCTCCGCCACCGTCACTGGATGCTTCATGACTTGCGGGAGGGGGGCCATCATTTTGTCCTTCGTTCCATAACTTTGATGAGATAAACTTAACCTTGGAAGGCAACTTCTTACGAAGATACGACGGATTTGTTTTGCCTGTTTTCTTGATCATACCGCGATGTGATTTCGACCATTCCTTTTTTAAATCATCAATGGGCATATCATGCGGTTCTATTCCAAGCTCACGAATAAAAACTTCTTTTGCACATCTGTCTTTTTCTATAGACTTTAGTTCGTTGAATTTTCCACAAAATCGCTGCATAGAGAGGTCCTTTACGAGTTTGCCTGTCCGCTCAGTATCGGACTGGGATCGGCACATGAGTAGTGCTATCTCGATCAGTTCAATTACATCTGGAATATCGACGTGCAGCTCGGAAGAAACTTTAAAAAAATCACGTAACACAGATGTCACATCAAGTACTTTGACGCCACATGACCCAGCGTACCACTGCGTTCTCAACTGAATGTGCTCAGCGACACGCATTTTAAAGACGATGAACTGGTTTTCAACGCATATACAGTCGATTTCGTGCCGACAAGAATCGCAATGATCTCTAGGAAAACGTATGTTACTTCGAGAACAAAAGTAATGGACTACCTCACGAAGTTCTTTGTTTCTAAACCGTCTCAGGGCCGATTTGTCCTGACATGGATATGCCGCAACGTCAAATGTGTCTGTCATTACATTTTCCACTTCAGTCACGTCTAAATAATCGTCACATTTGACAAAGAGGGCTTGGGCAAGCTCCATTTGCCTATCTTTCGCTCGATTTAGAGCTTCCACCAAGGTGGAGCGATAGTCGCAGCCTGCTCGAGTTCGACGCTTATGAGACCTGGCCAATATGCCCACTTCCTCAAAGTTGAACCCGTTGAAACTGCCCGCGCAGAATTCTGAACCATGCTTCAGCAACAAAGGGTTTGAATCACGATTATCGCACGCTTCTTTCAGACTCCTGCGACATTCGGAAATAGTTTTGCGGTCATCCCACAAAGAATAAGTCGCCTTCTGACCAGATTTACTTGCTTTTTTGGCAATATCCAGCATGTATGTCAACACTAAGGCTGTGGGAATGAAGTCAATGTCACAAAGTGCTTCTAGAGCTTTAAGCTTATCTGGATCATTTTCACGTCGGCCATCATTTTCTATTGTCATGACAACCTGACCGAACTGTTTGGTTATGGAATTGATAGACAAGACTGTGTACTCAACAAACCGTGTTTCCACAGTTCTATGCAGAGATGTAAATGACTGATCAATACGCCGTGCCAGACGCATCAGTTTCGATGATCTGCTAATTGCCCCCACTATCTTGTCAATACTTGGACCAAGGAATTCCGCAGCCCACGAAAATTCACTTGTTTTGAGCACGGAACCAAACCATGACTCTACTTTATGGGGTCTATCGAGCAAATGCAGAAACGCCTGGTTGTCAAACTTTTCTCTCCATCTGGCTGCTACACCTCTCTGCAGTCCTGCGTAGACTGCCTCTTTGTCTGAGCTCATGGAAAAGCACATGGTGCCAACTAGCTGTGGTGACAAGTCAAGCACTGATGTCGTGAGAGCATCCGCAATATGCTCCAAGCACCCGATGGCATCGGACTCGTGAGTGATTCCTTCCAATGAGTCCTCCTCGGAAGCTCTGTTTCGAATCACATCAACTGAGAGATTGATCACAACTGGGCTGCCATCAGCGTCTATGAATCTGATGTTGATAACTTGACGAGAAGCTCTATCTGGTGTAACTTTGTCGGCACTCACATGGAAATGCCGATGCCGTCCAGTAGCGGGATTGGGCGACTTTAAAAACCGGCAAAGCAGGTCTTTAAATACAGTGAAAAAAGTGTCGATAGCTGCAGCCGCAGTCTTTCGGTGAACATTCCAGTCAACGTTGGCAAATACCTCTTTCGTGGTGATCATGCTGGGGAACATTCTATTCATTTGTGATTCAAATGCAGTATACGAGTGGCCCATGATAAGATTGTGATAAATTACCATCAGCACATCCCTCGTCAACGTTTCATCAAGGCAACGTTTATTCTTTAAATCCAAGGCCAACTGGCGTGGAATCTGATCACGATCTCGTAGGGCTTGTGTGCATGCTTTATGTATTAAGCCATCGGCATGCTTTTTCACCAGATGACTGCGTCTGTTCAGAGGAATGCCATTTTCTATCCAGCGCAGTCCTTTGTGACCTCCCTTCATTCCTACTACGATATTCTTGTTCTGCATGCAAGTCGCACAGAAGGCTAATGATCCAGAACTAGTACTCCTACGAAGCAGCCAAGGATATCCTTCGGCAACAGATGCATCGCGAGCTTTTACCGCCTCAGGGGAGACCTTCTGTTGTAGGTCATTTAACTGTTTCAGCAAGTCGTCGCGGGAGACGAACTTGGCCTCGGTGCTCTTAATCCTGGAAGATAAATTACGAAGCTCCAAAAGAATATCATTCAGAACGTCTCCATCCGTGCTTGTTTCGTAATCGCATGCTGGTAGCGACTGAATTTCGTGAGATTTATCCCCAGAGGTCGATGGGAAGACTTCATGTATTGAGGATTCAATCCGCTCTCGACTTGGCTGAACTTCAGCTTCATTACTGTCGAGATCCTGGCCGAGCATATTATCGCATGGGCTGGGCATACCCTCGACATGGGTCGAGCATACTATCACGTGGGGAAACGATACCATCGGCGTGGGTATCGCTAGTTTCGGAATGATGCGAGTCTGAGCCGGTATCTGGCACCACGGGCAATGACATGATGACATCATCGCCAACATCGGTAACGGGTTCGTGGGTTGGCAATGCCTGCTTAGAGCGAATTTTGCTGGCAGCGTTTGCCTTTTCTATGAGATAACCCGTAACGCTTTTCGGGCTCATTCTTTTGGCAGCATTAAATTCTGATTCATGCTTTCTACGAATGTGTCTCGGCAAATTTTTTGATGATGCTATGACCTCCTTACAAATGTAACATGTAATTTTGGCAGAAATGTATGAAATTGAAGCGAAACGAACCCTTTCGTACGACTTCTTATATTTTGAACCATATCTTTTGCGATTACCGCCCAGCTCCTGCAAAACGGAGAACAAGTAAATGGCCGCATAAAATGTGAAGTGGGCAGCTTTGCATTTAAACTGGCACCACTGCTGGGAACATGGGTACATGTCCGAGGTATGGCGTAACTGAATGTGGATTCATGGCAAATATTAGAATCATGAATGGGTTAGCAGCAGCTATAAGCTTAGCAGCTATAAGAGAGCATAATGCGCAAAACACCTTTCACGCACGGTAATGCGTCAATCGTTATTTACTATATATTGCATGCACGAATGGAGGGCAATGTGTATTATAGATACACATAAATCCAAAATATTTGATCACGTTGACATTTTATGGGTACCATTAATAACTTTCTATGATAAGTTATTAATGGTATGTTCATTAATAATTAATGGTAAGTTTATTAATAAGTTATTAATAAACTTTCTATGATTAACTAACTTTCCATGATACCATTAATTTGTCGTTCAATGGACATATTGAGCACGTCACGGTTCAAACCACAAAAAGTAATTTTTAATGCACCATTAATGCCAAATGATATGAAATGTACGAGAGGGAAGCAATTCCCTAGCATTCAATACACACCTAAATACCGGTAATAACGAATTCCAGAGTGTCGGCCGATAACATGCATCGGCGAATTTATTATTAACTGAAGAAAACTAACAGAACACTCCAGCTCAAAATGCCACCGTGGAATCTAGCGGAGCCTTTCATCGCATAGGTCAGCTACTTCGTTGGTTACTGGTTTTACGACACATCGACCGCTGAGTCATGTAGCGTCGCCAATCTCTCACGCCGATTGGTCGCGGGCGAAGAGTAGCGGCAGGTGAGACTCGAACCCACAACCTTTATATTGCGAGACGGCCAACTTACACCTAGTCTTCTCGTCCCCTAGGTCAGCTATTTCCTCACCATTTCTCGGGTGCGTTCGAGGACAAAGGGACGTGAAACAGCGACACGAATGGATTTAATTTAAAGTAGGAAATTGCGCAATGATTGTTCCATGGTCTCTGGTCTGCTTATCTGGTCTTCATGGTCGTCTCTAACGTGACATGCTTATTCTATTCTGTGCGGTGCTCACAGTCGTGCATCTATCTAAATATGCTTCCAAAATTGGCAGTGCAGTACAAAATCCTGACAGAAAACATTCGCTACAACCCAATTCCGCCATATGAACTTCCCATAGCGTTTCCGAGGGGACGCGGGAAATCACTTCACAGTAGCAGATTTTCGTTATAACTGTCATAGACTTAACCTTTCCACCTTTCGCTATAGACTTAACTTCACTGGAAGTGTGTATCCACCTGCACCCCCACCCCCACACACAGAAAGCTGGGTCTCGAAACCATACTTACAGGCATAGCAGGGAGACTCTGGCCTACAGGCTACCAGACTCTGCAGGCTCAGGCATCTGCGTAAAAAATCCTGCAAAAAATTGTCGAGTTAGTATGAGTACATCAGTGTATACCCGACTCGGTATCAATGAAAACGCAATTAAAGACAAATACACAAAACATAGGTGCAACTCTGGGCCAAAATATCCTTTCTTGGTTGCACTTTGTGGACAATAACTAGTTTTGGGAGATGTTCAGAGCACTGCTACCGACAACAGAGTTTGGGAGCTGGTGCAAATGTCAAAATTCCTTGTTGGTAAAGAGACTAGTATTAACAAACAAGGACTAGTATTAACGCCGTCTCTTCGGTCAGATCCTGCAGTTATTGGTTTTACAACGCGTCGACCGTTGGGTCATATAGCGTCGCCAATCTCACGGCGACGTCAGAATCTTTGATTTAACTCTATTAAGCAAATAATCAAAATTAAGTAGCAAAAACGGGGAAAAAATTAAAATTCCATGGGTAAGTTGCGTTGCATCCCTAGAGATAAGCATACGCTGGCAGTTTCGTTAAAATATCTGCATCCGTTAAAGCGTGACTGGTTTTTAAAAAAAAAATCGAAGTGACCTAACTTGACCCTGGTTAACTCGTTGACCCCAGATGACCTTACTTCAAAATTTTGAAGCAGCATGCCAAATTGATGTGGGAAAAGGTATGCCAATTTTTGGCGCGCTGCCTCACGCCGCTCGTTCACTGTCCGCGAAAAGCTTGAGGGAAGGGTTGAAAGCCGCCCCTGAGACGGGACGGGTCTAATTGAATTCATAATGTTCATCGGTCGAGAACATCTGTGGTCCTTCATTCCTGACCCATGTCAGTAGGCCATTTGGAGTCGTGTCATACGCGCACACTTCTCGGGACTTATCTTATTATCGGATCGGGACTCATCTGGATAATTCCACCAGTCTCACCTGTTGGTCGATGTTTTCATTTCCCGTCGCGCCCAGAAGCTGGCATTGGCGCCACCCGCTTGTTACCCTGGCAGGGATGGCGAGCACCGCGAGGAATATAAATCAAACCGACGAGCCAAGAGTTGCGTCAACTCGGGCGACGCACATCCGGCGCCGCCACCCGCACCCGGAAAACAGAGAACGTGATGGTGCGCCCCGTCGCGATGAGCCGGTTTTACAGCGGAAGTTCCGTCATAGGTCACGTGGTCTCAGGAACAAGATAGAGGGAGAATACCCGGCATAACGCTGTGCACAAGTTAAAAGCGACCATAAAATAAAATTATCCCATCGATTTTAATAACAAAATATGTCCTACTATTCCTGCTGTCAAAATAAGGAGAGTTAATCTTACATCAGAAAATTTTAACATGTTTCTGATTTGCGTGGAGACTGCACACAGCTCTATGGAATATGAGATCCTACGAACGACTGCCATGTATATAATTTGTGCTGTTGTTAAATTAGCGAAGGATGAGGTTATAAGCCAACTTCAGGCGCAATGGTAGAGAAAATAATAACAAAAGCATACTTAATCCATGTTGACCAAGTCTATAAATATGGGTTTCGGAATATATAATGGTTTAATGAAAATTATACTAAAACAGTCCGGCTAAAATAGTTTTATTCTCATCACCAAGAAGGTTATTTTGCATGAAAAAGCTGAGACAAGGAATTCAAACCCATTCTTATTCTTATTATAAGTTCCTTCATGTACTTGTTTAGTTCATGTCTGGAATGTTTAGTCGAAGCAAGGATCGAGTTAGGAGTATCTAGAGCTGCCAGACGGGAGTATCTTTAAAGCCTCCCACGGTCGGTTTTATTTTTCTTCTTAGATAGAGCTGGTCGGATTCGCTAACTCAGCCCGAGAAGTACAACTCCTCATGGGGCGGGGAACAGGGAATGGGTCGGAGTAAATTTCGGAACATGTATTACGGACCCTTCACTGACACCGATGAACCCAAAATGTGGTTATATCTCAAGGCGCATGTTTATCTTCGCACACATTTACAAAAAAATATGCGACAGTCATGCAAAAGTGCACAAATGACATTGGTTTCTTGGTGTTTCGGCCTCGGAGAACTTGCTTGCTCCGGGGCGGATTTTAGGAAATTTGAAGTGATTTTCTTGCATTGAACGGGCTCATTGTGTCTAAAAAAGTTGTCCCTTTAACAAAACTACCTTCGATTGCGCATTTAAAGCATTTACTGACGAAACCGGGCTTCAACTTTATACTCCGATTACACCAAGTACCCCTGGTTTTTCCAACTAGAGATTTCTGGTGCTTCTTGGCGAGTACTCCAGCGCAAGGCTATAGAACACCTCCAGGCACCAGCGCAAGTTTCCCAAGAGTATTATGGAATAGATATTCATTAATCTAAGTATGTTATATATCAAATAAAATATTGATAAATATTGAACCAATATTGAATAAATATTGAATTAATTATTGACTTTATTGACACTAATATATCGTTGTTCACATATAAAGCGCCGACGTTGTGCGTAGCCGGTTTTAGTAAGGTTCTTTACGAATTTTAGCGCAACACCGACGGCTCATGCTCCGTCGTATGTTTTATACTGCCTTTCAAGGATGTGTAGTGACGTTGGATGGTCGGGGCGCTGGGGTCGCGGAAACTGCTAGTTGTTGTCAGGTATGGACTTTTAGTGGTAGCACTCTACCAAGCAATGTTGTTCTTCGTTTTCCCTTCTGGAGTACAAAATATTTCATTTAGTCTAGTCACAATCCTGGAGTACAAAATGTATTGGTATGCATGACACCAACAAACTCCAGTTTTTCCAACACTGATTTGGTGTGGCACAAAATTATCAGTAAATGAGGACATTGTTAGCAAAACCCAGTTTCATCCCGACCAATTATAAAGGTGCGTGCCAACTGTCATGTAATAACAAAAACAAGAGCACTGCTAACATAGCTGTTTCCAAAACACATACTTGATGATAGACAGAATCACTCCGTGATCTGATTTCGCGAGCATCACAATATCCCCAGCTGTGCACTAGGGTGCGTCGTCGATCCAAAATGCCAGGGTGTGGTTTACAGGGGCGATGATAAAAACGACATGTAGGAAAGAGCGATTTCAAAGGGATTTCGAACTTACCACCACAGCTTGGAGCTTGGAGCTTACTGGAAGGTTCCCCATTCACTTACTATGGCACACTAGCACCACCTATGCACATGTTTTATGGATCTCAGCTTCTAGTGGGCATACAAGGACGATACAAAAACCACCGTATTACTCATGAGAGCTTGCGACCGATATCAATTTTGATGACCTGGGGTCACTAGGTCGCCGTCTAAGGTTAGGTCACATATCTCACTCAACACCGGAACCGGTCATTCAGAGACCATAAACATGTATCGCAGAACTAAGTCACTGAACACTGTTCACTTGGTCTCATTGCGATGTGGACTCGGGTACAGTGAGGAATATTTAACAGTGATCTGCAAAAGGTAGGCCAGATACCCAAGGTAGTGGAGAATTACATCTCAGCTGGGTACGTAGGTGCTAATTCTCCACTACCTTGGATATCTTACATTTTGCAGGTCACTGCAGTCAAATATTCCTCACTGTGTATCCTAAGAGTCCATAACATCACAATGAAACCAAGTGAAGTGTTCAGTGACTTAGTTATGTGATACATGATTATGGTCTCTGAATGACCTTTTCCTGTGTTGAGTGAGATGTGATCTGACCTTCGACCGCGACCTAGTGACCCCAGGCAATACAAATAGGTATCAATGGAAAGTTCTCAGCATGAGCAATACAATGGTACTCATCTCGTCTTTGTACGTCCGCTACAAGCTGAGATACAAAAAAAATGTGCATAGATGGCGATAGTTTGCCATGGAAGTGAATGTGGAGCATTCCGGAAGTGAAAGAAACCCCAAGTACCTTTTAGTTTCTTTCTTTTCACCAAGTCGCTTTTTTATCATCGCACCCGAAAAAACCACCCTGGCATTTTGCCCCGTGACAAACATCACGAGTACGTCACACCCTACTGTTCACATGTTCGCAGTCGCGTAAGCCCTCGACGACGCTCCTGCCTGTAGTCTCCACACACAATGCGGTGTGTGGCGCCGACCCACCTGAGAGCCGCTCAGGTCCAGCTCTGGTCGGGCGCGGCGGCGGCCCAGTCGCCAGTGGTGGCGGCGGTCGCCGACCAGTCCTCGGTCCAGTCGCTGGCGGCGGCCGGAGCCACTGCAGAGCCGGCCGGCACCGTGCCGAAGTCGGCCGCCGCCGGCACCACGTCCTCCACGGCCGGCGGCAGCACAGCGGCCGCCGCAGCAGCCGCAGCCGCTGTGGCAGCGGCGGCCGCCTCCTCAGCGGCCGCCTCACGCTTCTGCTGCTCCTCCTTCTCGATCTCCTCCGGGTCGCGGTAGAAGAACAGGTCGGGCATCACCTCCCACTCGCGCTTGCGGCCGATCGTGCCGCGCAGACGCAGCACCTGGCGGTCGGACGACACGTCAGGTCATCACACGAGACGTCAGGTCATCACACGAGACGTCAGGTCATCACACGACACGTCAGGTCATCACACGACACGTCAGGCCATCACACGACACGTCAGGTCATCACACGAGACGTCAGGTCATCACACGAGACGTCAGGTCATCACACGATACGTCAGGTCATCACACGACACGTCAGGTCATCACACGAGGCGTCAGGTCATCACACGAGACGTCAGGACATTACACGACACGCCCGCCATACCACTGGCGCTGCAGGGCACACCCGGCGCGGTGTAAAAACACAGGTCAACTAGAAGATGACAACCAATGTCGTCCTCAGTGTTCGGCACAGTTGAGTTTATCACAACAAGACTGCTTCCTAAGGGACACACTGCAATATAGTCCATCAAGTTCCCGGAGGAACCTGGCGCCCAAAGGCTCATGCAGGGCCAGAGGGAGTGGCGAATGGACAAGTGTTTTGCCCGTGACACAGAAGCATGTACACAGAAAGCTGGCACGCGGCACAAGCGTTCTGACCATACCAGTGCTGGACTGATCCTCCATGTCCCGAGTCGCCTCAGCTCGCTGCGTACCTCGCGCGCCAACATCCACCACATGAGGCCAATGCTGTGGTAGCCCTTGTTGTTGCAGGGGATGGCGATGTCGACGTAGCGCGACGGCGAGTCCGTGTTGCAGAAGGCGATCACGGGTATGTTGACGTAGGACGCCTCGGAGATGGGCTGGGCGTCCATGCGCGGGTCCGTCACCACCAGCAGACGCGGCTCACGGAAGCCGCCCTGTGGGAACACTTCAGGTCAGGGCCGCTAGTCATATTAAAGTACTTGCCTGTGGTAACACTTCAGGTCAGCTTCGCTAGTCATATTGCAGTGCTCGCCTGTGGAAACACTTCAGGTCAGGCCCGCTAGTCATATTAAAGTACTCGCCTGTGGAAACACTTCAGGTCAAGCTCGCTAGGCATATTACAGTACTCACCTGTGGGAACATATTGGGTCAGGTTTGATGGCTATTATAGTGATAAATATTCCTTAGTCAGTAACGTTTTCGCGACTACCGCGCGTCAACCACGATCGACTACTTGGCGCCCTTGATCAGGTGAATGCTGGCCTGACCGGCGAATTTCACAAGACCATATGCATCTATTCCAAGACCATTCATCGTGCAGCCTCCAGTGCACCGCGCACCTCCCTGTCCAAAAATGTTCAGATTCGGTTACTGGGTGACTCACGAGACGAAATCATCGTCGACTACAACTTTCCCATTATACCATAAATCATTCACTGCCTAACAAATACATGCAAACCAAGGGAAAAACAGGAGCAGTATGTTGAAAAACAATTGCCATCATATTTCAGTTGATTGGCTGACCACTTGAGCAGTTCACCATTCAGCTACATCTCCGACGCTGATTCACCACACCACAGGCTGGACGCTGATCTAGTGGCCGCGTCGCACCTGGATCTGGTTGGTGAAGCAGCCGGGCGTGAAGCGGCCGGCGATGGGCGTGGCGCCCGTGTAGTGCGAGTACTTGAGCACGGCGCGCTGACCCCACGGCCGCGCGCTGATGGCATACACGTCGGCCGGGTTCTCAATGGCCACGATGGCGCGCGCCGCCAGCATCAGCTTCTCGTAGGTGCGCCGCAGGTTGATGATGTGGATGCCTGTCGGGCGGCGCGTGACGTTGGCGGGGCTCGTCGGCAGGTCGGATCATGGCCGGCGCCGGTGTTTTCCAGATTAATGTGGTCGGAGCAGGTCGTCCACTGACCGAACTCGGGAGCTCTGGGGCCTTCCGTACACGCCAGAGCAGCGACCACCACTCAATGCGACAAATCGCGGGTGCCCGAGTAAAATATTGAGTACCGCAGCGTCGTAATACACTGCATATTCACTGAAGTACAGAATAAGTGAAAATAAGTGAAGTGGACAGCAAATTTTTTTAAAACTCAATCTTACCATACAAGTATAATGGACTAGATAGGATAAATTATTCATATTTAAACATGTTAAAAATATCCAAGTTATTTATGTTTAAGGGTGCCTCAACCAAATGTGATGAATTTAACACATCAAAGCCATCCAGGGTGGAAGGATCCACATCGGGGAGATAAGACAGATAGTAATATTGTCATCCTCAGTGTTCGGCACAGTCCAGTTTATCACGACAGGACTGCTTCCTAAGGGACACACTGCAATGTAGTCCATCATGCTCCCGGAGGAACCTGGTACCCAAAGGTCATGCTAAACCAATGGGGGTGGCGAATGGACTAAAATCCCGGAATAAACTCCTGAATCAATTCGAGAATCTGTTTAAATGCCACAGATCATACCACACCAATGGTGTAAAATACACATTTAAAGTGTGGGACATCAGCCAGACATTAAAAGCATGCAATGTCAAATTAACAGTTGATGAGATTAATGGAGTGAAGCAAACCTGGTAGGAAATTATGACACACTACATCCAAGTCAACCCATTATGTGCAAACATTGTCCATGAGATATGAAACCAAGACTACAAATTGCCACCTGTTACATGCTGTACATCAAGAATTTCACTATGTATTACATAGCATCCAAGAAAACTGTGATATATACTTACAAGTGAACGTAATGACACACCAGCAGAACTAAACACGACCAGGACCAGCCCACCCAGTCGACTCACCGTCCTTCTTGCGTTTGTAGGCATACTGGAGCATCTGGTGGTCTCCGTTCTGCGCGCCGATGTGCGTGCACGCGGCCAGCATCTTCATCACGTCGCCCTCCTTCAGGGCCAACACTTCCAATCCTCCCGACATCGTGAGGTGTCAATGGGTGCTACGGTTGACAACCTGCAATGGCACGACCTCGGGTCACCTCAGGTTGTCCGTCTGGTGCTTGGCGGGTCGTCTGTTTCGGCTCGGCCGCACTCGTCACCTTTCAAAGGGTAAGTCTGCATGCTTCTTGCACACTTCATCATGCAGGAAATTGTCAGTGGACGCTGTGGTTCAGAACACATGTGTCACGAACACATGTCTTATACTGAGAATGTGCTGTGGCATCTGGTCTGCCCCTTCAGATAATTCATGGGACGAGCCTCTTAGATTAGCTAGCAGGGTCCGGGGCCCCGGACTTCGGGTTATTACGTGCCGCGTTTTGCATCCCAACCCTGCCTACCATCAATATTATATTTTTGAGCACTCAACCAAAATCATTATCAAAGAAGCACGGACGCCCTGCTCCTTGATGCAAATGCTTGTGAAGTCTTTGTGTCTTGTTTCTAACAGTATGTCTCACGCTCTCATGCTCTTAATAAGGAATGGTGATACACAATCATTTTGCAGCACAATTTCAGGAAAATGAATACCTATAACGAAATATTGCATACAATACCAGTCAATATCACAGGGATTTTCACCCTATCCCAAATACAGCTCTTCCTAAATTATGAACATCAAAACAAAGGAAAACAGTCATGAGTATACCATTGGCTCAAATTCGGGTCATCAAAAGCATTTCAGAGGACACTAATTTCATGGCAAATTTTGTCATACTTCTGTGCTCATTTTGACATGTCACACCTGGAGAGAAACCATTATTTTAGCACTGCTGCAACCTCATTTCTCCCTGAAGGTCACACCCAGGGACAGAATTTATACTGAATCAAGTTCACTACAGCCATAATCTACTCTCAAAATTGTGCTATCTGAAAGATTTCATGTTATGGATCCATGTTAGGGAGATTCCATCGGCCCCATCCAGTGGGGATGAGTAGTCTATGGGCTAGTTGCCCATTTCACAATGAAGATTGTGAGTTTGGGTCTTGCTGGTGACACACAGCTGATCAGCATGAAATATTAGCAACATATGTCTCAATGGTTGGTGTGTTGTAAAATCAATAACAACCAGCCACAGCCCCCCCCCCCCTCTAATGATGTATTGGAGGCCCTATTATTTGTGCTAACTTTGATGTTATATTGGAAATGATGTTCATCATTCAAGTGGTTGAAAATTGAATGAAAGGACCGCTTTTCAATTTGGAAAATTGAGAATTTGCTTCAAACTTCTCAAGGTTTCAAGGATTGCTTTATATTCTTACAAGGAAGGTCACAAAATTGTATGCTGTATTTTGTAACATTACTTGTTGGATTTTCTAATTCCCAGCCCCTCTTTCATGTAATTTTCCTTTCAATGAAAAGCATTTGCAGAGGAAATGAGTGGCAATGTCAGCAAATTGCATTTTCTGTGAGGGGAGGGTACAACTTACCAGAACTTGGCCCAGGGGCTTTTATATATTTACTAGATCACTGAAATGTTTTTGTCAGCAGTGTGATTGGTACTTTGTGTGGTTCAGCCTACAGTCCACTTACGTTTTGCACACTTCAAAAGCCACAAAATGATCACAATTGCAGAAAACAGCAGTGTGCCACATTCATCACAGTTGACAACAGCCAAAACATGCAAAAAAAATTGTCACTAAATTCAACTGAGCACCTAATGTGGAGTAAAGTAACAGGCTAGGAACAGCAGATTGCTTGTGATTTAGGCATATTATTTGCATTCTTGTATTGCTTAATAGGTTATGGCACCTTTTGATTCAAGACTTGAACAATATTAAATCCCTTTAGTTTTCTATCACATACATTTCTTTACAGTGTTTCTTATTCATGGTGTATATTTTTCCCCAGACTGTGTATTTCTGTGAAGATGTTTTCTTTTGTTGGTATATCTTACATAGATATACATAGACATATGTCATGTCTGTCATATTTAAAAGCACGAGTTTATTGGCTATCCTGCATTGATTGGTGAATGTTTAATCAAAGTTGGTTCAGTACTTTCAGAGTATTGGTGTGGCAAATATCCTAGGAATTTGTTTTTGTGGCCTTGACCTAAAGCCAAGGTGACCTCATTCAGAGCCCCACAAATATTGATCATATCACATCGATTTGTGAATGGTTTATGCAAGTGCAAGTGTTCATCAATGCTGCAAATTCAGTAGTTTTGAGTATGGGCATGGCAGTCATAAATTTACTTTGTGCTTTCTGATGACCACAACCTAAGGCCAAGGTCACCATATTCCAGTTACAAGTATATCAACCATGTCACATCTATTGCTGAAGGTTTCATGAAATTTGGTTCAGTAGTTTAGTAGCATGGGCACTGCAATAATTGAAAATATAGATGTACTTTTTCGCGACCTTAGGTCAAGGTCAAGGTCACCACATCACAAAGTCCAAAGAAAAATGGCCATGCCACATTAATTAGTGAAGGTTGCATGGACTTCAGTGCAGCCATTTAGAAGAATGGGACCGTAGTATTTTCAAAATGGGTGCTCCAAATTTAAGGGGTAATTTAATAGTTGTATGTAGCAGAGACCCCATATTCATGATCAAAATTTGGTTCAGCAGTTTGCAGTAGACCATGGGCACTGCAGCAGCCCAGAGCAACAGAGTTGGCCCAACTGCCAGCATTCTCATTTTTGGGACCTATTACATTACTGTCCTCAAATACAATTTTAGCATCATTTTTTAAAATCACATGTAGTTACTCACATTGATATGGTAGCACCTTAGTAAATCAGTTGGGCTTTGTACATAAGGAACCTAGTTGAAGTATATTTTGTTTTTTAAGTATATCAGGGAAATATCTCCAGTTGAAGGTTGTGCTATTATAATGTTGCTATTATCACTTTTCATCCTGATTTTGTATTAAAGTTATATTTTATCAGAAACTACACTATATTGCAACAAATCCAATAGTTGTCATGCAGCCATTAAAAACAAGCCATAAAGTACTACTGCCAAATAAGAGTCACAGGGGCCATCTGGGTTAAGCCTATCTGGCAAATATCTCAGGAAAATGCATATACATCACACCCCAATCAATCCATTACTGATATATCCAAGCCCATCTAGCACTATTCAGCTGCTATTGAATAACACACACCAGAACAATTCCAAACTCCTCCAATCATGTGCTATCATAGCCAATCTCATCAGTATCACATCCCAAATGAAGGTGCTGAATCCACTGATAGGTACATCCTATATCAAGTTATAGCATTTATACTTAATAAGAGATCCAAGGAAACACCTGGTTAAGTCTGTAAATGAAAGATACCGTCAGCATGGTAAGAGCACAGCGTCAGCAGTCCAACCATCACTACCTCCTAAGGAAACCATCTACTAATGTCCCACACACTATCAATGCCCACATACCTCAGCTATCCAGCGTTCCCCAATAATTGCCAGAATTGCTCCGCCATCAGCCGCCTCACGATGCCGGGCTGGTCATCCGCCGCGCGGCCCATCACCAGGTTGAATGTCAGCTCAAAGCCATGCACCACTGCCATCCAGCGTTCCGAGGGCACCAAGAGACCGCCACGGCTCACTACGCGAAGCCAGCTGTCGGGCACAGAACTGGGCTGCGCTATGCTGGTTGCCTGACCAAGTGTAGGGTCGATGGCCCGACATTTGCATGCCACAAACCCTGCCACGAAAGCCAGCGCCTCCAGCTCGATACCTACCTCATCGCTGGGGTCCCGGGCCGCCATCACCTCGACCAAAGGCATTTCCGGTTGCTCGCCAGCGGAGTCTTCCAGGTTGAGGGGCGCCGGAGGCTGCAGGGTTTAGGCTTGGTAGGCCCGGTTGAAGTCTGCTTCCTCCTCGGCGGCATCCAGTTGGTCAAGATCCTGAATCTGAAACAGATGAGCATTACCCTGAAGTACACATCATGGTAGTCAAAACTGCTTTGTTTGCGTTCAGTTCAGTGAAAACGTACGCAACACCGTCAGCTTCACTGGTGGTTTCAAAGTAAAACATGGAATGACAGAATCCAGAATGCAAAGCTTCCCCATGTTTTGCTTCAGCTACACTATGTGATATCTGCGTGGTCCTGTTACAAGTTCTCAGGTACAGTGAGACATTTTTCGCGAAATATGGTGGAATATAATTACATAATTACCTATGATGTAGCATATTATACACGAACAGTTGATAACACAGGCATTGTGGTTGTTGCCCCTATCGTGAATTCAGCTATTTATATATTGGGGATCTATCAGAACAAGTAAAAAGGTGCTTTATTGGCTCAGACTTGGGCTTGAAATATTTGAAGATGTTTTAAACAGCCTTGCATCTAACGCGAATGATGACATTGGGCTGCATCCGTTTCGACATGTCACAACTAACGAAAAACAAACATTATTTGAACACTGCTTAGCTATGACCACATATCTACCTGGATGTCGAGGCCCTCGAAGGCATCGTTGGTGAGGCAGTCCAGCCGGCTCTCCGTAGACAAGAAGTCCGTGTGGGCCTCCAGCTGTACCGCACGGCCCCGGCTGTTGGCGGCCACCAGCGGGGACGGCGCCATCAGTAGGATGCGTAGCCGGGACCGCGCCTCCACAGCTTCCGGGGTGGTGTTCTGGCCGCACATGCCCCGGAGCTGGGAGAAGACATTCTCCAGGCAGTCCTGGTTCAGCCTGGAGGTCAGCAGGTACTGGTACCCGGGGACTGTGGCCAGCAGGTCCGCGTGCAGGCCGCGAAGTGAGGCAATGCTCCGCAGTATGCCGTGCTGGAACGGGAGCAGCCCTGCCCGTCCACCGGAGTGCCTTAGTGTGAACTTCCGCGCACTCCCGATGAGCCACTCCATGTCCCGGAGAGCTGCTTCCTGGACGGCCGTGGACCCCGGGCTGATGCCGTAGTCGCAGCGCTCCAGTCGGGCGTTGAATGGCGCACGGCTGTTTGCAACATCAAACCACTTGTCGACGGTGAGCACGGCCGCCGACTGTAGCTGGCGGCGAGGCAGCAGCTGCCCCATCGCAGTCCCCACGCTGTTGGAGAAGGCCCGCGTGGCTAGATGCACCCGCTGGCCACTCTGACCAGCGGCCTGAAAATATAGGGAAGGTATGTCCAAAGTGCATTTTGGACGATAGCCAACGGCTTCAATGCGAAGTTTTGTTTAATGCGAAGCAATTTTTCAGCCCATTTGTGATCCGTCTCGCAGTTGTAATATCTAAGTCCATCGAGCAACGTTCACCTTAGCCATTGCCAGTGGAGTGGGTGTTAGTGGGAGTAGGGATGGGAGTGGGGATGCGGGTGGTGTTGGTGGGTGATGTGGGCGGGAGTGATGCACCCCCTAGGCGTTTCCGCGTATTTTCCGGACTGTTCAACGGAACCCATCCTGACTTCCGGTACCTCACAGGATATTTTCATCTTTTTCAGAAATTCTGGTAAAATTGCTTAGATTATGCTATGTTGTGGAACGATCACATCACAAAAGGGAGAACCTTGAATTTTGTTCAACAAAGACATGTATCACGCAGCCTGGCACAACATGGCGAGCCAAAATGATGTTGGATATATGGTAATTGGGGACTGCACAAACAGGATGATGTAGGTTATTAACCTATTACATGTCCTTTGAGGCTATGAGGTCATTGTCCTCAGTTTGCCCCCAGGATGACATTCGTCACTAAGTATACAGTAACCCTAAAACTATTTCATGTTTTGAATTGGATTCCCCGTCCATTTTTACCACTTAGCGCCAAGAAATGATAATTTTCTATTATACTATATTAGTTATAACTTTCATATATTCAGAAGATCTGACAGAAAAGCACTTGACGTCTATACAGGTTATGCAAGCAGTATGAGTTGCTCCAAATCCCCTTCTTACCTCCAGGTGGAACCGCGTGAGCTTGGGCAAAGCCTCAACTCGCCGTTGTCCAGCGCAAGCAGCTCCTCAAAGCATTGACGGCTGAGCAGGGCTGTACCGCCATCGGTCTTCGGCACCAGCAGGCCGCCGTTCTCCGCCATTGTGTGGGCTCTCATCAGCTTCATGAGGTGGGGCGGGTCCGCAAAGACCCAGACTTTCCTGAGGGGATGGGAGAGGTTTCTAATTAACATGGGGTCGGGTGTGGTGGGGGTAAACATTAACCCCACCCCTTGGCTTTCTAAAATAACGAAATGTACTTGAAATGGAATGTTTTTACAGTATGCCAGCCAAAGAAGCTGCATGCTGGTAAATAAGCTATTGTGTACGTGGAATCAACATATGATCATACCTGGGGTACAACAAACTTTTGGGTCGAGGAGCTGATATCAAGTTTATACATGCCACAATATCGATTTTATGCAGCAATGAAATGCTTACCTATTTACGTTACACTCACTGTTGTTTGGGACTCTGGAAAGCTACAACACCATCAACATCATCAAACTAGTTTGACATGGACGCACCGGATTGGGTCTGCTGGGTTGGATATCCAGGTTGAGGACGAAGTGACGCCGGCCTCCTTCCACATGGCCTCGTTCGAAGGGGCCATGTCGCTCACGGCGGCGACCACCTTCAGGCCCAGTGTCTCTAGTCTGGCGATGACGACGGAGAGCTTCTCGATGGTCATGGCAGCGTCCAGTTCATAGAACAGCGGCTGTTTCCAAGGTGCGCACAACCCACGAACCATGAGAACCTGCAGTAGGATTTCCGAATTCAGATACCGCTGACGCCTTAGAGATTCTGAACATTGAACAAACACACAACTGACATGCACGAATTCTCCATTACCCAGCAAAATATAAAAAGACAATCATGACATGCAATTGTAATCACCCAAACAGAGCAGTGGGAAGACATCTACCCTCCACCTTGAGAAGTGTAATTGGATTCCCAGTCAACCGTTACTTTTTATTTCGGCCACAGCTGCCAATTAACCGAAATTTGTCAAAACTGGTGGAGAAGTCGGTACGGTCGGCATAATGTTGAGGACGTAAAACATTACGGTATTAACATTATGTTAAGGACAACATACAATGCAATGGATAAACCTAGTCAAAGTACAAAAAAAAGTTAACACAATTTATGTATGTGATTGGGTAAGCACGTTAAATTGCTATGAATTAATGCATTGCTTAATGCCAATCACCGGCCAAAAGTTGGGAAATAGGTTAATTGAGGGTGAAAATTATCTAACAAACAATGCGAACGTCGTAAAAATGCAACAGTCCCTGGCTCATCGTCAGAAAGTACACATTTCATACCTGGAGCTTAGATGTCGCCAGCACCTGGTCCGCTGCAGCATCATAACAGCGTCTACTGTCCAGGCTCATCTCGTCGAATGAGATGACGCACAGACGTTGGATGGGCTCCATGGTCTGGACGGCCGCCTCCAGAACCGCGGCGGCTGCCTCCATCACGCCCGGTGTGACCGTGAAGGAGCGTATCCATCGTGACAGCGTCGTCATGGACGGCAGGGGGAGATTTAGCACGTTGCTGACATACGCGAAGGCCTTCTTCGAGATGCAGCGCAGGCCCAGCGCTCTAGCGACGGCCTTGTCCTCCCAACAGGTTCGGCGCCCAGTGGCCGCTTGGCGCACCTGCTCTGCCGACAGCACGCCCGCTTCCAGCAGCTGGTCCAGGGTCGCGGCCTTCTTCGCCAGGATGCTGTTGCGGCGGAGCAGATCAGACTTCTGGCGCCGCCACGCCAGACGTCTCTGACGACAGATACGCTGCATCCGATCCACCTTTCTCTGCAGCCGGCAGATCTCCTCCAGAGGCGTCAAAATCCGCACTTCTGCCATAGGCTGAAGCAGTGTTGGGACGTCGTCTACTTCAGACAGATCACTGGAATCGGAAAACAAGGCCGACGCGTAATATATCACTTTTTGCTTTTTGGAGGAGAAGGTGAGTGAAATGTTGAAAGCAATCTTAGTGATTCATTAAAATGAAGAACATTTTGTTGGTAATGAACATACTGTAGCACAGTAAGTATAATTACAGTACAAAGAACAATCAGAATATATTTTGATCAGACATACTTTTTCCATTATTTCCATAAATAGGTACACACCAGGACCAACAAGACATGTTGTGAAGTCATACTTTAGTGTGCATCTGCATCAATCATATTTCATAACTGGTTGCAAGACAGATTGAAGATTGGGTGTGCTTACTTTTGTCTTGTGGTACTACCAAAAATGGAATTTGCACCATAATAACTTACCACATCGGGGAATCAGTATCTGCATCAAGAGCAGGCTCAGCTTCAGACATCTGTAGATTTGGACTTGACCTATCACCAAGCACACTGTCAACAGTCTGCTTCTGCTCCCTATGAGTATGGCACTGACACCTCTCCAAAGCAGCTGTTCTCTCCTCCCTGTTGCAAAGATGAAGGAAGAGTTACATATAGATTCAATAAGCTATGTTTATGCTATGCTATTGGCAGCAGTGTCAGTGCATTGACAGCATGTTAAACTCTTGGTCAAAATTCTGCCATTGAACTAGAGCTCATTGCCTGTGCCTGTGGAACTAATTGTGGTGAGACAAGGGTTTATGCACCAATCCCTGATGAGCAATAGGACCCTGGTTCATGAAGCCACCCCAGCAAGAATGTAGACTATTTTTTAAAACAGACAAGCAATGGGGATAAACATCGAAATATACAGCATTTTTCTGCATTAAAATATTCCAACAAGCATTACACATATTATGCCATCATAAAGCTGAAGATGTCAAACTAGCTTAGGTAATTTTAAATTTGTAATATTTTAAAGAAGAAAACTATTCTTAAAATTTTACCTCGGGTGAGTTGATTGTTTTTTTCTAAGAGTGTTTTCCAAGGCTAAGTTACATTTCTTTAACACATTGTTTGTGTTGCAATACAACCAAACTCAAAGCATGTTTTTGGTGGTTCACATTCTACAGACTGGCAGACTCCCATCATTACTTTGAGCCATCACCAGCATAAACTCAATACAACTGACCTAACTTGCTGGTAATCAACCAACTTGATGTTTTTAAATCCAAGTTCTTGCATGGGTTGTTTCAGTCTGCATACTGCAGTCTGAACCTCAATCTGCATACTAAGGCAGGCATGAACAAAAAATACATGCAGTTAATTGCAGGTAGAAATGTTGTATAAACCAATAAATATTAATATTTAGTATCTATTTATCAATATTTATTTACAATAAATATTAAATTAGAATTACCCACTTGAAACATTGAGCATTTATACCAATAGCCTCAAGCCGGTTCCCAAAGCAAGTAACATAACTTTAATTAAGTGCTTAAAATGAACAGATGACTACATACCTTGTCGGAATGTTCACGGACGGAATATAATCTTTGAGTAGGAACAGCTTGGCCTTGAAGCCCATGGACCGTTTCAGTAGGCGTGATGGGTCAAAGTCACCTTCCACAAAATGGTTCGAACAGATCCGAGCCGTCTTCAAGTTCATCGGGTCCTGTCTCGCACACAGGTGCAGGTCATGGTCAGGCTTTTGGAATGCAATATTTATGAAACTCTTCACCTCATGTGTACGTCACATAACAGTGGGGTTAAACACCATACAGATGGTGTACAACCCACGGGGGGACACAATGCGCACGGTGCGCAGCCCCAGCAGAAGAGAAATATAAGACACCCCAGTATTCAAGCATGCAAAAAACCTTCCTCTCAAAATCGAAATGCTGAGATATGAAGAAGACACCCAACCAGGGTGGGAATTAAGGCACTTTTTAAGAGATTTCATCTCTTAAAACATTTAATTTATGTCTCATGCACATAAAGGTGATGGGCCTCTGTTCAGCTTGAAGAGTCGCAACTTTTGGCTATGCTGAAAATTGCGACAAATGCCTTTTCGTATTTCAGATTTTAAGTAAAGTTGACTTAAGTTGGAGCAAAACGTTTCTAAAGCAGCATCCCGAAATTCTAATACGATATTAAGACCTTAATCGTGAACACATTTATTTCCTTATAAGATGTCGAAAAATTGAATGTATCCACCAAAGGTTCCAAAAATACTTAAGCATATTCGATGTTTTCTTAATAACTTTTTAAGTTCCATCATCTTTTTCGATAGAATGCATTAGTAAAAGATGCAATGTGGAAGTGTGCATCCAACTGTTTGAGAAACTTTGATCTAACATGCACCACCACTGCTACAAGAAGTGAAATATCAACCTCTATTTTCGTGACGATTCTTGCAAGAAATGGGTTTATTTGACCGTCCTAGGTCAACATACGTGCATTGGATCGAAAATCCGAGATAGCATTTATGTGGGGAATTTACGTGCGCTACTTTCCACAGACATATTACACTCAAAAATATTTCCAAAACACCTTGAAAAACAGCAATATGTTTTCGATTCCCAAATTTCGACCATGAAAAAACATCTTTCGAAATTAATATTACGGTTTTCTTATTCCCTCATGAATTCTCATTAGGAAAATTCCATTGAAACTTTCGAAGATTTTCAAAATATTTAATAAAATTCAAAAACATTGTGCCACCTTTATTTCCAAAACCCGAAGAGGAAATGACGATTTCGCGTATACAGCACCTATAGCTAGGAAAGATAAATTCAATGCTGTATGACTGTTCATGATCCCGTAAATATTGCGGGATTTACGGGGCAACGGATGTACGGAAATTTTTTTTTAGACCAAATCCCAGTGCTCATATGCCCGTATCTCGAAAAGTTATTGTTCGATTTCTTAGTGAATGGCAGATTCGTAATCAGTGCGTTATTCTACGTCTAACACGTTTGCGTAAAACAATTGCTTTGCTAAGCTTATGATACGAAAGTGCCTTAAGGCTAGCTTTAAGAAAACTGCCGTGGGCGAGATGCTCTGGAGTTATGGATTGCACTTTCAGAGGGACAACTTTTCTCTTTCGTCCAACGCACGTTTCAAATGTACGCAGAGAAATTTGGGCCAAAAATATTCTGAAGTTTTTTCATGTCAAAAATGGGGGGTAAGTTCTGTTGACCCCCCCCCGAAGAATATTACAAATGGAAATTTGTGACATCGATATATCATACGTAGAATTGATGTCTCAACATATTTGTATCGGTGTAAAGCAGTCAGAAAATGAATACTTTTCTAGTGAATGGGATTTGAAAATCATATTCCAGTTTTTCGTCAATTTCTGGAAATAATTTTCAACGTTTTTTCAGATGATATAAGGCCTCTGTGACTTGTGCACCCAATCATATTGCCTCATTTAACATCCAGAAGAAAAATGTTCAAGAAGTGTGACGTTGATCACAGGGGTAGTTTCATTAAATTAACATGCATCAAGGTGCTGCCACCTGGTGAGGTACAACTAGCGCCACCACACGTCCAATGTTGTAACAACGCCAGGTGAAGACATGCGTGTATATATGACCCTCATAGGTCAACATGCATGCATTTGAGCGAAAACCGAGATAGCAGTTCCATAGAGAATTAATTGGCGGTTCTTTATTCAACTATATGATATTATAAAATATTTATAAAAACGTATCAGAAATGCAAATATTTAGTTTAGCACTAATCATCTCTCAGAAAAAAAAACGGTTCTTACAACATATGGTGGTCTTTTTTAATGCTCACATTCACTGGTCGTATGAAAATTGTTTTGAAATTTTCGAAAATTCTGAAGTTTTTCCTCAAAATTCAGTAAGGTTTACCCCCTTCTTGTACTATAACTATTAGAGAAAATGGCTATTTCTCATATACAACAGTTAGCCCTTACAGAGCTAGAGTAAGGTAAACATGTTTTCTGATCTGAGAGCGATGCGATTCATATGTTTTTCTATGAAAAACATAGAAATTGTGAAAACTCCGATGTGGCCAGTCTTTTTTCCCCGTTCCTAGATCAGCGCCACGGGGCGTAATTTAGGTCTCATGCACATAATGTTGATGGGCCTCTGTTCAGCTTGAAGAGTGGCAACTTTTGGCTATGCTGAAAATTTCGAAAATTGCCTTTTCGTGCTTCAGATTTTAAGTAAAGTTGACTTAAGTTGGAGCAAGTTTTCCAAAGCAGCTTCCTAAAATTATAATATCATAATAAGACGTCAATTATGAACACATTTCCTACCTTATACTATGTCGACAAATGGAACTTAATCACCCAAAAGTTCAAAACATAATCAAGCATGTTCGATGTTGTCTTAGTAACTTTTTAAGTTTCATCATTTGTTGAATAGAATGCATTAGTAAAAGATGCACGATAGAATTGTGCATCCAACCCTTTGGGATATTTTGACCTTACATGCACGACCACTGCAGTGCAGGAGGTGAAATGTTAGGGGATATCTTAAGTCAATGAACAATAGTGTTACGCAAAGACCATGATTGAGAAGGAAGTTACCGACCGAATTTCACAATTCTTACACCAAATGCAAGACAATCTCCAGGGAATGATTACATTTGTGCAATATGATAGGCCATCTGTGATAGGGAAGGAATTATTGTGCATAGAATTTGTGAAGGTTTTCAAATATTTACATAGCCATAGAGGGTGATTTTTGGGATGCATCAGAAATATATCTACAGGGTTTGATAGAAAACGCAGAGCTCTATCATGCGTGCATTGACGCATATTGGATTGCTTCAATAGCTTAGGCTTCAGTGCACTCGTACTTTTCCCATGTTAAACCAATTACAGTAACCCACTTTTGAATGTTATCCCTGTACACTTTAAAAACTCTTTTAGGACTTTCTAGATGGAGGTAACAGGACCTATTGTCCACGGGGCGTCGACTGGTGTGTGAAAATCTCATTTCCGTTGAGGACTTTTCACACCATCAGCATTCATATGCTTTTAAGTGTGCTGAAATAAGTTAGGTGTTTTTGTAGAACGCGAATAACTCCTTATCTGTCAAAGATAGCTACCATCATCAAGGCATATGTTTGATAGATGATTCATCAAGGAAACTTTTATTAAATACTTATACCCCTCCATCTGTCTACATTTCCTCCATAGACATAATCAAACTTGGGAAAAACGTAGATGTTTTTCAGTCACATCTCGAAATGTTACAGAGCTAGAGTAAGATAAACATGTTTTCTGGTCTCAGCACATCCCCTTACGTCCGTATTACTTGACTTGTATTAGGAAATTATGCCAAAGAAAAAAGTTGGAAAAACTAGCCCTCCTTCATGGAAAGCTGACACCCTCTGAACGGAAAACGGTGCCACTTTGGGGAGAATTGGATGCAGATCATCCACTCAACGGATGTCTCAGCAAAAGGCGCTTCAGAAGAAATGGCGCTCCTTCAGCGAGTATCTCCTATGCAAAATCCGGAATCCGCTCCTGCAGCCTCATTCCCTTTCCTTTCTTCAGGACTGCACTTTTTCAAACGATCCAACACATCTGACGTACCTGCTAAGCGTCATAAACGCAGGAACCCATAATAAGTGAATGTAGGGGGCAGCATATATTTATAGATGAATTCCTTTCTGTCAATGCCGCATGATTAATGGCTACGATCCGAGAGAAGTTGGATGTGGTGCCATGACCTCTTTCCCCGATCATATGTTCTTACGCTCATGCCGGCGTATGCTGCTGATAAAACTCAGTCCTTAAGAAAACTAAGCCTCATAGCGTTCCCCTAATTTTATGGGCTCAGTTACCCGTCACAATGTTATTGTTGCGCTCTTCCATGAGAGCCGACTGCTTTGTTTCGCTTGGCTGGCAGGCTCTGGTCATCACGAGCTGCCTTTTGTACCAGAATAAATAATTTCGTGCAAGATTATCAGAGAACAGAACTCAATTGCGGCGCGGACGACCTTGCCTCAATCCAATCAAAACAAACCGCAGTCGCCATCTCCTCGTGGCAGTCGTGTGTTGCTTGCGCGGTCTGCGCGCGTGGGCACCCTGTGGATCGATATTTGTCTGTGGTTTCGGTCTCATCGAGGGGTGAATTGTGACCGCATATACACTCGCTTGCTGGGAGCTGCTGGGGCTGGGCTGTATTGATCGGACTGTGGTGGATCTCTGGTTGCGTTGCAAAGCACAAGCCGCAACGCAAAGATGGACCAGGAGTTGCGTCGGCGTCATCCAGACGAAAAGGGCGATCCGGATAGCGAGGTTAGTGAATCTTATGCATCTATGGATGATATGGAATGCTTTGTTTTCATGGCAAACATCATGCAAATATTTGGTAAATACACAGAAATTCCTAAACCAATTTTTGGTTCTACACTTATTTTTCTCCCATTGTCTCATCCTGATAGCTATGGATGAGTTTCATATTCATTTTTTTTGGGAGTTAAAACTTTTGGAGATCTAAGCAATTCAGGTTTTAGCTCTCTTTAAAGAAGCAGCTATTTTGCTAAGAATATGCGTGAGTTGTTCAAATAAGAACAAAAGTAATTTGTTCTGCACAATGCAGATACATGTCATCCCCTTAACCAAATATTAGAAAAGTATGCATAATAAGGAGCTTTGGGTGAGGTATCTAGCTACCTGATGTAATGAATAATAATGTAAAATTGCAGCAAAATGGAAAATACTAATATAAACTAATGCAAGTGCAAACTCAGTTGAGGAAAGTGTTATATTTAAAAAAAAATGTAATCTTCCATTTTTGGAAATGACCTCCATAAACACCATTTTACAAAAATGGGAACTACAGAAAATATTTGATCTGTTTGAATATCTGAATGGTGTGTTTTGTGAATATATCACAAGTCTGAAACAACACCAGGATGAAAAATGATTGAAATAACAACATACTAACCAGCTTCAACAGGAGATATTTGCTGGATGCAGTAACTGATGTTAAAAAATATTATATATACTTGTAGTGAGATTGCATGCGGGGTAGCACTGGTACTAGCCCCAAGATGCCAGCAGAGTCATCCAGTGTGGCAACCTCATGACTCAGACAGTCTGGCTGGATACATGGTGTGGTGGGGAGTGTGCAGGATGGACCAATCAGTGATCAGGGATGTCAGAAGTGTGGGAGCAGTGTCAAGTTGACCTGGGAGGGTGTGGGCTGTGTGTGGACCAGTCTCGTTATCGCTGATTGCTGAGGAATACAGTGTTGGCATCAAGGTTTTCTCTTTGTGAACTATAATACTTCAACTAGTATTCCCTTAGGTACAAAGCCCAGCTGACATACCTAGTAAGGCACTGCAATATAACATAGGCCAGCTACAGGGTGCAATTTTATTTAATTCAAGCTAAAATTTATTTGAGTGCAGATATAAGAACCAGGGTTATATTGCTAAGCAGAGCCTGCTAACCCTGGCCCCACCACCCGATCCACAAATTCCTGTTCAATGGCAGAATTCTGATCAAAAGTTTAATGTGCCGACAATGCACCGACACAGCTGCCCAGTGACTGCTCCCCAGCCTTATCAGGCCAATAGCCAACTGGCACTCCCAGCCAGGGGCTAAATGTGAGCATGCAAAGTGACTCAAACCCTGTGTTGCCAGGACAGGGGAGACCAGTGCAGGCCAGCACTCTAACCAGCTGAACTACCAGGGCTGCTAAGATGACAATAGGTTAAAAAAATGGAAAGGCTAACACCAGGTTCCCATTTTTTGAAAATGGCATTCCCAATGATGGAAGTAACTTCCAAAAATGCAAGGTTTCCAAAAATTGAAAATATAACAACTGTTTCCCTAACTGAACTAGTGTGCTGAAGCTGGATCACCTAGGAATGACATGGGCACTGCATGACCAATATAGTTGATGCTCCCTAAAGCCCTAATAACTAACCTACTAACCTAGGAATGACTAATGTTGGATTACCTAATGTCATGGTGTGAAGAAAGGATGGTCATCATCTGATTTATCAATGCTGATTGGTATGATTTTAAGTGGTAAATAGGCATATAAATATCCTGGTGTGATTTCCAAAAGATAGTGTAGTCCTGAGATGCTCTCATCTGGTTCTCTCACCTGGTTGGCTCCCCAAGTCCTCGAGCATCACTCACCCAGAGATGAGTTCTATGACCGATGCAGGGGAGCCTGTATCTGCAGGTATGCCAGTCCCCTAGACTAAAGAAAAGTATGGTTATCAGATAGACAGGGCAAGACACAGGAACTGGAAAGTGTACCCTAAGCAGAAATTGTATGTTTAGAGTAGACAAATCTGCTAATATGTTGTAGTCAGGAAATATTTCTGATGGAAGTTGAGAAAGATGAAGCATAAAGAAGTAAAGCTACCCTACAAGTTTGATTAGCTTATTGTCATGATTAATCCTGTTAACTATATTCATACAACAATGTGCAAAGATTTGCATGCAGTGCAACTTTAAATGTTCCCAGGTCCGCTAAGGTTACCACATCTTCAGGTAGTGAATTCCAGGTGGCACAACATCTGAGGCTAAGAAATCTTCCTGCAATCTACTGATGCTGACCTGTCAGCCAATTTCAAGGAGTGGCCACATGTGTTCACTGATGGTGCCAGCACAAACATTTCAGCGATCTTAATGGCAGAATGGCCATGCAAAATCTTCCAACATTTGATCATATCTGCTCGAATTAGTCTACCTTTCACTGAGTACAAATCTTGCTTCTGTAATCTGGCACCATAATACTGACCATCCATCCCCTCTATGTTTCGTGTCCACCTTCTCTGGACTGATTCTAGATGGCATAAATTACCAATGTAACCTGTGTTCCAAACACAAGATGAAAACTCCAAAAGAGGCATAACATGAATAATGTATAGTGTTTTCATAAATTCAAGAGAGCTGCATAAAGTAGAACTTGGCAGGTTGCTGGCCAGACTCCCAGCTTTCTGTACTATTCTGTCAACATGTTGATGGAATCACAAGTTTGTATCTACTGTGATGCCTAAGTCAGCATGGACCTTAATAAAGCTCACATGAAATCCATCCAGATAATAATTTGAGTAGGTACCAAGATTTTAGAGTCATATGAGCCACTGTGTGCTTTCAGAACTGCACCTTTCTTAGCATTCATTGCTATCCCCATGATTTGGCAGTACTAACCAGAGTATCTGTATCTTTTTGACCATGTGAAATGTCAGCCAGCAGGTCTGAGACAGATTTGTACTTCAGTTTCATATATATTTTTAGGTCATCTGCAAAAACCTTGAATTGAGACTGTATATCATGAGGTACATAGTTTACATATATACAAAATAACACAGGACCTAGCACAGAGCCCTAAGGTACTCCACTCAGAAAATCCCTTGGTTTGCTTGAAGAACCAGAGACAAGCACTTGCATTTCCCTCCCACAGATAAAATTTTTGATCCAGGTGAGGATTGATTCTGAGATCCCTAAAGCTCTCAATTTTGTTAGTAGCAGCAAATGATTAACAACATCAAATGCCTTTGAAAAATCAAAGAAATTCATATCCACCATATAGCCCTCATCTAGCCAGGTAGAGACAGTCTCATATGTTAGCAGAAGTTGATCCTCTATGGAACTTCCATGCCGGAAGCCAAATTGTCCTTCGTCCAGCACATGATGGACCTCCAAATATTCTGTGAGCTTCTCAACAATTATACATTCAAGAATTTTGCATGTGACAGAAGTAAGACTCACCAAGTGATAATTTAGTTGATCATGTCTTGAACCCTTTTTAAAGATTGGAATTACTTGTGAAGTTTTCCAACTGTCAGGAAGGCTTCAAGTAGAAAGGGATGAGCTAAAAATTCTGAAGAATGGTTTTACAAGCTCCTCATGGCAGAATACAATAATTGAGGGTGGACCCCATTAGAGCCCATGCTGGAGGACTCATCCACCTCACTCAAAATTTTGAGCACACCAGCTTCAGAAATATCGATGCTCGGCAGCACACTGCTTCAGTGGTTTGGTGTGGGGCTGGGTTTGCTAGTCTACTTGTGCAGTATACTGAGGAAAAAGCTCATGCAAATAATTCAGCCATTTCCTGACAGTCACTTGTGAGTCCATATTTCCCCCTCATTGGCCGAGGGATGTTTTGCCGATTTCCTGGTGTCGTATGTACGAGTGAAATTCCTTGGAAGATAGTTTGTGAATTAATGACAATTCATACTTAATCTGGGAGTGAATGCTAAAATGTCTATACTGTTTATTTAAATCTTGGAAAGATCTCAGTGAACAATCTGCCTGTGTAGACTGTCTCCCAAATTGGTTTCTGTCCTGTTTGTACTTTGCCCATGCATCCTTTCTCCTGCTTAGGAAACTCTGAGAAGGTCTGGTTGGCCATGGAGGATGCCCCCCTTGGTACAACAATGGGTACATATAAATTGACAGGAGCTGATAATATTTCTAGGAACCTATTGTACTTTCCGTTAGTTTCTAAATACTGAAACTCAAGGCTCCAGTCATATTCAGCCAGATATTCCTTAATGGCTCTGTAGTTTCCTCTGTGCCAAGACCTTTTCAGTGTGATTTTCCTAGATATAGTTAATTATCTTGTCTGGAAACAATAGTCAATTAAAACAGGACAGTGTTGGCATTGTATAATATTTCCACCAACCCAACCCTATCTATTTCGGAAGTTAAAATTAAATCCAGTGTGTTCCGGAAATTACATAGGTAGGCTGGTAAATCCACTGAGTTAGACCAAGCATCTGAAAGCAGTCAACAAAAGATCTATCTGTGGAAGTAATGCTCACTGTGTCAGTAACACCATCAGACCAATGCATTGATGATAAATTAAAATCTCCTAAGATAACTATTTCTTTGCCATCACAAAAATCAGTCAAAAACGTTGTGAGTGCCTGGTTGTGGCATTCAGAGTTTGATGGGCGGGGGGGGCAGTAAACACACACTATGTATAGGCAGAAGTCCTTCAGAAAAATAACATGAATATTGAGAGTAGAGACCTTGATTGATTCAAACTTAATGCCATGTTCTACATAAAGACAAACACCATGCTTGGGAGTAGGACCAATTGTATCAGTTCTCACTGTTTCATAACCTGCTATAAATACAAACGAGTTAGGAACTGATGGTAACAACCATGTTTCGTTAACTGCCAGTACGTCGATTCTTTTGTCTGAGAGGAAAGTAGATGTTTACATAATTTTCTTTTGTATGCAATTAAGATTCACTAAAGATATTTTAAGTCTGGGGAAACAAAACTTGCTGGAAAGTATTCAACGGAGCCATCCTTGTTAGTTTAAAGGTTTTTGCTCCCCCATCTGTAGAATTCTTGTCCTTGAGTGTATGTTAGGTCCCTGTGAATATAAAGGGACTTGAAGTCCTCATGTTTTGCCATTTCTCTGGCCTTTTCAAGAAGCAGCTTCCGTATATTACTGCCAGCTATCTTAGCCCTATAGATATCCTTCTCCTGACTAATGCATACAATGTCTGTCAGGACAACCTCAGTACCAGCGATGCGGAGCCGGGAAAATTTTGGATGGCTCCGGCTAAAATGTCCCGGCGGCTCCGGCTCCGGCTCCGGGAAAAATGTACCGGCTCCGGCGGCTCCGGATCCGGTTCCGTACATCTCAAACGTGATCGATCCAAGCAACTTTCCCATATAAACCTTGTATCTATCTCTAAATAAACACCCGCCCCGTACCAAATCACTTTTTGGTGATTTGGTACGCCCTTGTAAACTGACGCTCTCTTCGTGTGTATTGGGGCAATCAGAAGAGGGGAGACTCGAATCAACAACACTCCCCATCCCGTGGACGGTCCAAGGAACACCGCTGTTGTAAATTGTAATGTTTGACCTCATATCTAATAAGGCACAACAACCCATTGATGGTGGAAACAATGGACTTTACTAAACTAAACATGGAACTATTGCATTGACTACTGAGGCTAGAATATGGTTATTGGTTATTTTACCATTATTTGATGATACTTTTACATGTTACTTGTATTTAAACATTTTGACTTAAAAAATGCGTTTTCATACCATACCATACGATACCTTACTAGGTATAATGTGTTCATTTCACGTTTGCTAATTTTGTCTAATTTACACCTTTTTCGGAGTCGGAGCCGCCCTGCTTTTGACGGCTCCGGCTCCGAGTAAAATGTCCCGGCGGCTCCAGCTCCGGCTCCGGCTCTGGCTCCACATCCCTGCTCAGTACCCATTATTTTTTTGCTGCTGCCATTACTTTTTGTTGTACTTTGGGCAGGCATCTGGCCCTATAACCATGGAGAATTATGGAGTCCCTTCTTTTCTTCTGCTCCTCCATCCCTCTCATCTCCTCTCCAATTTCGAATCTGAGCTTCTCAGGGCAGGGTCTGGAGATGTTCGGAGTTGCCTCCCCAGATCCCCCAGACATCAACGCCCGTGCCTGAGCTGTAAGCGCCTCAACAGCCTTACACAATGCTTTGACAGTCTGGTGCAGCTGCCAAAATGCTCCAGGACTTGCCCCATTCCCTTCCGAGGAACTGGAAGCTCGGCAGTCAGTGCATATAAATGCAATGCCGTCACCTCCATGTTCAACAATTGCCTGGACCACTGCCTCAGCTAAGCCAAGGCACATTGTTGAAGGGTGAAACCAGCAGCTACACCTGTCACATCCTATGGCATCCAGAGCAACTGTGACATCACAGGTAGAGCACTTTGTGCCAGCTGAATCACTACCACCTGTCACCACATTTCCATAGGTTGTCCCAGCATTAGTAGTATGGTCAGCACTACTACTCTGGGATGACTGAGCTGCACCACGGGCACCACCTCCTCGTCCACGTCCCCTTTGTCCTCTGGACATGCTTACTCAGGCAATTTTGGTTCACCAACCAGGCTACAAGTGGTGCAGGTGTCCAGTTCAGTCCAGTCCAGTCCTTGGCAATGATGTCAGCTTGCCCCAGCAGCAACTTGCACTTGATCACGTCGATGCAGTGCCTTCCCTCACCGTAGCTGTTGTGGTACAGGCTAATAGTAGCTGCTAAAATACTAGTCTAATTACTTTAAAAAATCAGACTTGGATATTTACATCATCTCAGTGCAGAAATAAGTATGTCGTCAGGTAAACTTGTGCTTTGTGGTAATCTCTGAATCATTATCATTTCTTCATCAAGATCGTTTTTCAAACTTCAAACTGCTGTGTTATTGCACTTTAATTGATTGATTATTTGGGCTTAAGGGCGCATGGACTGTTTTTTAAGACTTTTCTTTTAAGGTTAAAAATAATGTTTTTATGCATTTTTTATTGAATTTTCTTTTTCAAAACCAAAGATAGTCGTAATGATAAGCCATACAGTGATGTATGGCTTATCGTTAGTTCCGGAACCGGTCTGCCCATCCGACTGCTCCGTTGGGCGACTCGGCACAATCGGCCTCACAAGGAAAGGAGTGAAATACATGAATACAGTATGGAAGCGCTTAGGCACACCATGACAAACAGTAGATGTCTGGATGTCTAGGGAGCAACATGCGAAGCGACATCAATCGCATGACAGTCATTTGCATTTATGACAACATCCCAATTGACCAAGTTTAGTTCCATTAGCCTGTAATGAACTTGATGAATTTGATGTTAGAACGAGTGCAGCACAAAGCAACTAGACTCATCAATGGAATAGGTAACTTGGAATAAGGAGAAAGGTTTGTGGCATTATACATGTATTCACTCAAGTATTGTTGGTTAAGGGGGGACACGATTGAAATGAGCAAAATTGTTAAAGGACTAGATTAGGTCAATTTTAATGACGTTATTCAGTTTAGAACATCATTACTACTTGTCACTCCTACCAGCTTGATGTCATCAGCAAATTTGAACACTATTGCTCAACCCTACATCAATGCTATCCACAAATGTGATAAGGAGAGGTGGCCCTAGAACAGAGCCTTGTGGTACTCCGCTCAGAACATAATTCCAATGAGATTTGCATCCATTTAGCACTACCCTTTGTTACCCACCACATTCAGTGTTGTAGGGGTCATCAATTCAGGTTAAGCAAGTTGAGGTGTAGAACAGTTAAGCGACAACAGGCCTTCAGTCAAAGGATTGTTGATCAGTGGAAGAGGCTGCCTGCTGATGTTGTGGGGAGTTCCTCATTGAATGTATTTAAAAGTACGGTGGACACATTTTTAGACAGGAAAATCTTGTTTGTGAGTTCTGATTTGTGGTGGGTGGGGTGGGTGGGGTGGGTGGGGTGGGGCGAGATTTGTACCAGGTGAGCGTGCACGGCACAGGCCTCTTCAAGCGGGCGTGGATGCAGCTGGAAAGTTGTTGGTAGGACGTTCAATCTGTTGATTGAATTGAATGTTGAGGGAGATCAGGGGAATAGGGCTGGATAGCTAGGATACGTAGGCATTAATTTGTGTGTGGGAGGTTGGTGAATGGATTCTTTATGATGTGGTAATGGTGGTGTTTTTTTTTACCGAGCTTATGGTATTTTCCACTTACAGACTTAACTGGATGGGCCCTTGTGGCTTTTATTAAGTCTAAACACTTTATGACTTTTATGACTATGTGACTTCATAGTCCCACAGAGGCCCACACAGATTAAGTCCATAAAAGGAAGATGCCATAACCCTGACAAAGAAAACATCACCCCAACGAACATCACATCCAAAATTCCCAAGAATGCATACACCAACCTTCCCCATACTCATTCATGTTTGTCTTCCTTACTGATTCAGCACTATTCATTCAATCTCATGAAATTAGGTTAGGTTTGGTTGCTTAGTTTGCCATTCTTCAGACTTTTTAGAGTTATTTTAGTATCTTCCATTAAAAATTGTTTTCTGACAGGGAAGGTTACGTGGTATTATTGCTCTTTCAGGTAACCACAAGCTAAATTTTGTGCACATATTACCATAAAGCATACAAAAGGATGATGTGTGCTAAGTTATGTTAGGTTAGGCTTTTGCTGTAGGTCAGACAATTATGTTGAGAATTGGACATTTTTAAAATATATTTTTGAGTTTTTCTTCAAGAACTTGAGGATAGGCTAGGTTAGATTTCTCATTCAGATCAGGTTCGCAGTCAGTCAGTTTTTGTGTTCATTTTAATTTTGTTTGGTGGGAAAAATTGTTGGGAAATTTTCTGTGAAAAATAATTTGTTTTCATGCATGGAAGGTTAAGCTAGCTTAGGGTACATTATGCTTCACTTTTTTGTTTATATTAAATGTTGCTCATTATTATTATAATACATGCTATATACATATTGCCCATTGCCAAGCCCAGTGCCAGGTGCTATTTTGCCTTCCAACTGAAAAGTATGAAATTGTGGAGGCATTGAGTCACCAAATCATGTTAGGCACATTGATAAACATTGCATTGAGAAAAGACATGTTGCAATAAATCAAGAATTGTCCTTTACTGGAAATTTACTAGTTAGGGTAGGTTATGTCTGCTTGCTATATTTTTCTTTTCAATAATAATTTTGTATGCATATTGCCGAACTCAGAGTCATTTTTGGTGCTATTATGTATTCCAGGACAAAAGTATGCATTTGCAGAGTAAATGAATGGTTACATCATGTTAACCACATGCATAATCATTGCAGCACAAATATATTCCAAGGAATAAAAAACTACCTAAAAATACAAATTTGCTGATGTTGCTAGGCAAGCTTCAACAAGTCTGCATCATTTATTTATTTCCAAATTTTGTGCTTGGGCTTATATACAAATACCAAAAAATTAAGTGTTAATAGGATCCATAAGATCCACCTGGATTAAGCCTATACAAGAACATATGTACATAGGTACTATCAGAAAAAAACGAAGACCCTCTAACCAATGTCAGGACCTGCATTTTAGAGCAAAACCATTATCGACCCCACTGTGTTGCCCTGACCGATCTCATCAGCACCTCATAGGTGCTGTTACTGGATATACTGGATATACTGACCGATCTCATCAGCACCTCATAGGTGCTGTTACTGGAATATACTGGATATACTGACCGATCTCATCAGCACCTCATAGGTGCTGTTACTGGATATACTGGATATACTGACCGATCTCATCAGCACCTCATAGGTGCTGTTACTGGATATACTGGATATACTGACCGATCTCATCAGCACCTCATAGGTGCTGTTACTGGATATACTGGATATACTGACCGATCTCATCAGCACCTCATAGGTGCTGTTACTGGATATACTGGATATACTGACCGATCTCATCAGCACCTCATAGGTGCTGTTACTGGACATACTGGATATACTGACAGATCTCATCAGCACCTCATAGGTACTGTTACTGGATATTATAAGACTACATTTTTAAGCATGATATAAGACATTGGAGGCCCAAAGTCCACTAAGAAATAGATGGACGACTGTAAGGGGACCACAGCAAGCTCACACTGTCAGCCTCCCAACTCCAACCCATCTAAGACAAGATGCAGTTGTGTACATTGGGCTATCTTGTTTTGTGTTGTGGTTTATAGTGTTTTTTTTTGGGGGGGGGGGGAGGAAACGTGAATGGCATCAGTGGTAGTGTCAATTATTGAAGACATGCTGGGTATTGCTCGTGCACAGGAAGGACAATGATCGTTTGACTGAAACAAGTTGTAGCTATTTTGGTGTGCCAGTGGAGAGAGCCTCTCTGCTGGCATAGCCAACACTGTGCACACCAGGGCATGGAATCATGCATGCTGGAGCACTCGCAGCGCCAGGTGGACTTGGATGAGAGCAGAGTTCAGTGCTAATTGTGGGGCGTCAGTAGCTCAGTGGTTAGCCGGAGCGTCCAGCTGGACTTGGATGAGAGCAGAGTTCAGTGCTAATTGTGGGACGTCAGTAGCTCAGTGGTTAGCCGGAGCGTCCAGCTGGACTTGGATGAGAGCAGAGTTCAGTGCTAATTGTGGGACGTCCGTAGCTCAGTGGTTAGCCGGAGCGTCCAGCTGGACTTGGCTGAGAGCAGAGTTCAGTGCTAATTGTGGGACGTCAGTAGCTCAGTGGTTCGCCTGAGCGTCCAGCACTCCAGAAGTGCGGGGCTGATTCCCCACAATGCCTGCCCTTCCTGCCAGGGTGAAAGGTGGGCGATGCCATATGGTCTCAGCTGCTGAGTGTGTTGTAGAGTAACAAACCAATCTAATCTTCTAAGCATGGTCTTATCAGTGTGATGTCACAGTTTTGGTTCATTTTTCCATGATTGTGAACCCTTCTTTCTCAAATGGGCACTGCAGTTTGTCAAGAACTCCTTTATAGAAATGCATGCGTACAACTATTTCTAACAGATTGTATAACAGTGAGTGATAATTGTATTTGCCAGCAGGTTGTATCATAAAGATAAAGATTACAGATTAATGTAACTATGAGCCACAAGGCCCTTCTTGGTTTGGTTGGTAGTTAACATATACTAATATGGTATCAATATGGCAAGATGTTTATGTGCAGACAAGTAGCTGAAATGATATGGTTTGGTAAATCTGTGCTTGTTGCTTTATGAATCCATGACATTTGTTTTCTAACATAATGTGTATGATTGTAATTAAGGCAATGTGACCATTCATTCCCTCTGCAAATTCTCACTTTTCAATTGACAAAAAAAAACAGAAAAAGTGGATTTGGATGTAGATAATGTAACATTACAAACATGTTAAAGGGAGGATGTAACATAACCTAACCTAGCCTCCATAAAACAATATTCCAACAAAGATTATAAAAAAAGTTGAACCATTTGCTCTTTTTCAGAACTACCCAAGTTATAAATCATAATCCACCCTTGCCTAACCTAGCCTAACCTGCTTTTAAAAAAGGTTTTATTTCGCAAAATTAGAGTTATGGGCGCTGTATAACTACTGCAGTTAATGCGCCCTAAAACCCTAATAACTAGCTATTTTGCAAAATTCATTATTCCAACTTAGAGAAATCCTAAGTTAACCTAACCAAGCCTAATGTCTTCGCTTCCTTCATGGAGATAAGATGGATGTAAAGCTTGTCTCATAACCACATTTAAGGCTAATCATGCCCAAAATTCCTATAATATTCATTTTTTCATGACAGGTTGAATAAGTATACATGAAGTCGCTGAAAGGATGAATACAAAAGATGTTATGGCAAGTAAGGTCCAAATAAATAAGGAATGAGGCATCCTCCAAAAAGTGTTAACTATCCCCTGGTGTATGCCCGATATTTTTCTAACAGAACCATCATATGCTGGAAATTGTCCATGAAAACATATGTTTATGATTGTATTTTTGGGAAAATATGGTTACCAATTATGCATAAAATTGTAAGATTCTAAAGATGAAAGGCAACAACAAGGTGTCCCCCGACTGATATTGTGCTGAACTACCATCCACATACCAATGTCGTGATTTTCGAATGATGGTAGTTGTAATTAAATGGTCTGATGTTCTATGTATATAGTGTATAATGTAACGCCTAGGTGCGTGGGTACCCTTTCTCCCTGGTGGTTTTCCCAGATCCTACGCCTGCCCACGCACCGAGGTGCTACACCCGTGCAATGTGCCCCCCCCCCTCGAGTGTGACCTGATTTGAAGTTAGGACACTGCCAGGTATGTGATGGTGTGTCAGACATGTGGTGATAGTGGACTGTCGTCCCATGTCTGTGAGAATAGTCGAGTGAACTACCGACCCATGTCTGTGAGAATAGTTAAGTGAACTGTGGTCCGTGGTAGCAGTTGGCACAATCGCATCATATGCCTTATCAGCTCAGAAATTGGCTGTTTTTTCGTATAATTTCATCGGTGGAGCCTTCGCTCTGCATCCTGTCTTCCTCGCCTCGTATCCGTCCTTGGTCCGTCGGTCGGCAGTCCTGTCTCCCGTCCTGCTGGCCTGGTATCCGTCCTTGGTCCGTCGGTCGGCAGTCCTGTCTCCTATCCTGCTCGCCTGGTATCCGTCCTTGGTCCGTCGATCGGCAGTCCTGTCTCCCGTCCTGCTCGCCTGGTATCCGTCCTTGGTCCGTCGGTCGGCAGTCCTGTCTCCTATCCTGCTCGCCTCGTATCCGTCCTTGGTCCGTCGGTCGGCAGTCCTGTCTCCCGTCCTGCTGGCCTGGTATCCGTCCTTGGTCCGTCGGTCGGCAGTCCTGTCTCCCGTCCTGCTCGCCTGGTATCCGTCCTTGGTCCGTCGGTCGGCAGTCCTGTCTCCCGTCCTGCTCGCCTGGTATCCGTCCTTGGTCCGTCGGTCGGCAGTCCTGTCTCCCGTCCTGCTGGCCTGGTATCCGTCCTTGGTCCGTCGGTCGGCAGTCCTGTCTCCGTCCTGCTGCCTGGTATCCGTCCTTGGTCCGTCGGTCGGCAGTCCTGTCTCCCGTCCTGCTCGCCTGGTATCCGTCCTTGGTCCGTCGGTCGGCAGTCCTGTCTCCCGTCCTGCTCGCCTGGTATCCGTCCTTGGTCCGTCGGTCGGCAGTCCTGTCTCCCGTCCTGCTCGCCTGGTATCCGTCCTTGGTCCGTCGGTCGGCAGTCCTGTCTCCCGTCCTGCTCGCCTGGTATCCGTCCTTGGTCCGTCGGTCGGCAGTCCTGTCTCCCGTCCTGCTCGCCTGGTATCCGTCCTTGGTCCGTCGGTCGGCAGTCCTGTCTCCCGTCCTGCTCGCCTGGTATCCGTCCTTGGTCCGTCGGTCGGCAGTCCTGTCTCCCGTCCTGCTCGCCTGGTATCCGTCCTTGGTCCGTCGGTCGGCAGTCTTGTCTCCCGTCCTGCTCGCCTGGTATCCGTCCTTGGTCCGTCGGTCGGCAGTCCTGTCTCCCGTCCTGCTCGCCTGGTATCCGTCCTTGGTCCGTCGGTCGGCAGTCCTGTCTCCCGTCCTGCTCGCCTGGTATCCGTCCTTGGTCCGTCGGTCGGCAGTCTTGTCTCCCGTCCTGCTCGCCTGGTATCCGTCCTTGGTCCGTCGGTCGGCAGTCTTGTCTCCCGTCCTGCTGGTATCCGTCCTTGGCCGGTGCAGTCTTTGTCTTCGCCTGGTATCCGTCCTTGGTCCGTCGGTCGGCAGTCCTGTCGCCTGGTATCCGTCCTTGGTCCGTCGGTCGGCAGTCCTGTCTCCCGTCCTGCTGGCCTGGTATCCGTCCTTGGTCCGTCGGTCGGCAGTCCTGTGTTCGTCTTTCCCGTCCTGCTCGCCTGGTATCCGTCCTTGGTCCGTCGGTCGGCAGTCTTGTCTCCCGTCCTGCTCGCCTGGTATCCGTCCTTGGTCCGTCGGTCGGCAGTCCTGTCTCCCGTCCTGCTCGCCTGGTATCCGTCCTTGGTCCGTCGGTCGGCAGTCCTGTCTCCCGTCCTGCTCGCCTGGTATCCGTCCTTGGTCCGTCGGTCGGCAGTCTCTCCCGTCCTGCTGCCTGGTATCCGTCCTTGGTCCGTCGGTCGGCAGTCTCTGTCTCCCGTCCTGCTCGCCTGGTATCCGTCCTTGGTCCGTCGGTCGGCAGTCTTGTCTCCCGTCCTGCTCGCCTGGTATCCGTCCTTGGTCCGTCGGTCGGCAGTCCTGTCTCCCGTCATGCTCGCCTGGTATCCGTCCTTGGTCCGTCGGTCGGCAGTCCTGTCTCCCGTCCTGCTCGCCTGGTATCCGTCCTTGGTCCGTCGGTCGGCAGTCCTGTCTCCCGTCCTGCTCGCCTGGTATCCGTCCTTGGTCCGTCGGTCGGCAGTCCTGTCTCCTGGTCCTGCTGGCCTGGTATCCGTCCTTGGTCCGTCGGTCGGCAGTCCTGTCTCCCGTCCTGCTCGCCTGGTATCCGTCCTTGGTCCGTCGATCGGCAGTCTTGTCTCCCGTCCTGCTCGCCTGGTATCCGTCCTTGGTCCGTCGGTCGGCAGTCCTGTCTCCCGTCCTGCTGGCCTGGTATCCGTCCTTGGTCCGTCGGTCGGCAGTCCTGTCTCCTCGTCCTGTCCTTGGTCCGTCGGTCGCAGTCTTGTCTCCCGTCTCTCGCCTGGTATCCGTCCTTGGTCCGTCGGTCGGCAGTCCTGTCTCCCGTCCTGCTGGCCTGATATCCGTCCTTGGTCCGTCGGTCGGCAGTCCTGTCTCCTCGTTCCGTCCTTGGTATCCGTCCTTGGTCCGTCGTGGTATCGGTCCAGTCCGTGTCTCCCGTCCTGCTCGCCTGATATCCGTCCTTGGTCCGTCGGTCGGCAGTCCTGTCTCCTCGTATCCGTCCTTGGTCCGTCGGTCAGCAGTCTTGTCTCCCGTCCTGCTCGCCTGGTATCCGTCCTTGGTCCGTCGGTCGGCAGTCCTGTCTCCCGTCCTGCTGGCCTGATATCCGTCCTTGGTCCGTCGGTCGGCAGTCTTGTCTCCCGTCCTGCTCGCCTGGTATCCGTCCTTGGTCCGTCGGTCGGCAGTCCTGTCTCCCGTCCTGCTGGCCTGATATCCGTCCTTGGTCCGTCGGTCGGCAGTCTTGTCTCCCGTCCTGCTCGCCTGGTATCCGTCCTTGGTCCGTCGGTCGGCAGTCCTGTCTCCTCGTATCCGTCCTTGGTCCGTCGGTCGGCAGTCCTGTCTCCCGTCCTGCTGGCCTGATATCCGTCCTTGGTCCGTCGGTCGGCAGTCTTGTCTCCCGTCCTGCTCGCCTGGTATCCGTCCTTGGTCCGTCGGTCGGCAGTCTTGTCTCCCGTCCTGCTCGCCTGGTATCCGTCCTTGGTCCGTCGGTCGGCAGTCCTGTCTCCCGTCCTGCTGGCCTGGTATCCGTCCTTGGTCCGTCGGTCGGCAGTCTTGTCTCCCGTCATGCTCGCCTGATATCCGTCCTTGGTCCGTCGGTCGGCAGTCTTGTCTCCCGTCATGCTCGCCTGGTATCCGTCCTTGGTCCGTCGGTCGGCAGTCCTGTCTCCCGTCCTGCTCGCCTGGTATCCGTCCTTGGTCCGTCGGTCGGCAGTCTTGTCTCCCGCCCTGCTGGCCTGGTATCCGTCCTTGGTCCGTCGGTCGGCAGTCCTGTCGCCTGGTATCCGTCCTTGGTCCGTCGGTCGGCAGTCCTGTCTCCTATCCTGCTCGCCTGGTATCCGTCCTTGGTCCGTCGGTCGGCAGTCCTGTCGCCTGGTATCCGTCCTTGGTCCGTCGGTCGGCAGTCCTGTCTCCCGTCATGCTCGCCTGGTATCCGTCCTTGGTCCGTCGGTCGGCAGTCTTATCTCCCGTCCTGCTCGCCTGGTATCCGTCCTTGGTCCGTCGGTCGGCAGTCCTGGCGACGTCGAATCCCGCGGAACCGCTCAGCGACTCTGGCTTCGGTCGGCCTGCTTGCGTGCTGGCTTCGCGTCCACTCCCGGGTTGGCTGTTTTGTGTGCTGAGCGCGCGGCGCCGCGGTTTGCGCTGCGACGTCATCAGTCCACGCCGTCTGCGGTTTCTTGTGCCCCTCCCCTTAAGGTTTTCCGTGGATAGGGAGCACACGGCGCGCGGCAACACGGCGAAATTTAGTACACCCTTCCCACGTCAATTTGCCACACCCCTTCCCACGTCAATTTGACACACCCTTCCCACGTCAATTTGACACACCCCTTCCCACGTCAATTTGACACACCCTTCCCACGTCAATTTGACACACCCTTCCCACGTCAATTTGACACACCCCTTCCCACGTCAATTTGACACACCCTTCCCACGTCAATTTGACACACCCCTTCCCACGTCAATTTGACACACCCTTCCCACGTCAATTTGACACACCCCTTCCCACGTCAATTTGACACACCCCTTCCCACGTCAATTTGACACACCCTTCCCACGTCAATTTGACACACCCCTTCCCACGTCAATTTGACACACCCTTCCCACGTCAATTTGACACACCCCTTCCCACGTCAATTTGACACACCCTTCCCACGTCAATTTGACACACCCCTTCCCACGTCAATTTGACACACCCTTCCCACGTCAATTTGACACACCCCTTCCCACGTCAATTTGACACACCCTTCCCACGTCAATTTGACACACCCCTTCCCACGTCAATTTGACACACCCTTCCCACGTCAATTTGACACACCCCTTCCCACGTCAATTTGACACACCCTTCCCACGTCAATTTGACACACCCCTTCCCACGTCAATTTGACACACCCCTTCCCACGTCAATTTGACGCACCCCTTCCCACGTCAATTTGACACACCCCTTCCCACGTCAATTTGACACCACGCCTTCCCACGTCAATTTGACACCACCCCTTCCCACGTCAATTTGACACCACCCATTCCCACGTCAATTTGACACCACCCCTTCCCACGTCAATTTGACACACCCCTTCCCACGTCAATTTGACACCACCCCTTCCCACGTCAATTTGACACATCTATTCCCACGTCATTTTTACACGTTTCGTAGACATTTCTAGGCCAGGCTGCCCATAGTGACGTCTTCGGTCTTCAGTCGCGCGACTTTGTCGTCGAGAGAGGCACCCTCGTTATTTAGAGGGGCGCCCGTCTAGTCCATATGGGCGCCTCCGTTCTCTAGGGGTGCGGTGGGGGACGCCTTCGTTGTCCCAGAATGTCGCTTAGGTGGTCCAGAGGGCTTAGTTTCCTATCCAGATGGATGCGTCTCCGTTCTCCAGGTGGTGGTGGTGGGGCTTCGTTGTACAGTGTCGCTGAGGTAGTCCAGAGGGCTCAGTTCCGTTTGCAGATGGATGCCCTCATTGTCCACAGCGGCGTTTTCCTAGTTTAAAGTGACACCGGCCTAGTCTAGAGGGACATCTGTCTATTTAAGGGGGCCGCTTTTCCAGAGGAGCGTCTTCCTTACCAAGGGGGAGTCTGTATTGTTCAGAGGGACACATTCGCTGTGCACAGACCTCTTCGTTGTCTGCACGGAAGCCTCGTTGTCCAGGGGTTACCTCCCTAGTTTACATGGTCGCGTGTCTAGTCTAGGTGTGGGGGCGCTTGTGTATCCCAGAGGGCTTTCATTGCTATTGAGAGGAACGTATTCGTTAATAAGAGGAATTAAGGGGCGCCTTCTTAGTTTACAGAGGCGCCTGCCTAGTCTAGAGAAGCCCCCGTCTACTCCAGAGGGCATCTTTATTGTCCAGAGGGGTGCCTGATTTTTCCAGAGGGACACCTCCGTCCAGAGTGACTCCTCTGTATAGAGAGGCGCCTTTGTAGCCTAGATGGGCGCCTACTTAGTCTAGAAGGGTGCGTATCTGCGCCAGAGCTTATTAGCTGCTCATAAGGTCACCCGTCTCACCAAGAGGGGCGTCATTCTAGTTTACGGGGGCGGCTGCCTGGTGCAGAGGTATGTCTGCCTGACCCAAGGGGCCCCTTCCCTGTCCAGAGGGGCACCTTTGCTGTCGAGAGGGACATCTGCCCAGTCCAGCGCGCTTCGTTTGGTAGCTGGTGTGTGTGCTTGTGTGTATTTTTGGTAGCGAAAGCGTCACGCGGATGTGATGCCACATCTAGGTGACGTTCGGGGGGGGTCATTTTCAACCTGTATCCTCGGTCGCGTCGGGCATATGCCCCCAGTCGCCCTTGATCCACCACTGCGCCGGGCAGGTGGCTTCTAACGTTCGTCGCGCGCTGTGTGTTGCAGATCTCAACCGTGCACGAGAAAGTAAGACATTATTTCTTGGTGTGCTTGGTGTTGTCTCGTGCGCTTGTCGGCTGTCCTTCCTCCCTGGCAAACTGACGCGATAACTCCCTGGTATTGTGAAGCGATATTGATATCGACGGGACGGTGTGTCGGCAGTGGGCTGAGGGTCAGGCCTGACTGACGCCAGGTCAACGGGGTCTGCAGGAGCGTCCGTGTTGATTGCAATTGGCGATTGGTCCGATTTGCTGGGCTGGGGCTGGACTGGTGTGGTCAGGCGGTAGGTGTTCTGTGAGCTGGCGACGGGCTCTGTGTTTCGTGTGCTGTGCCACAGCCGCGCCAGCCGGCAGGGCGGATGTCTTTAACTAGCCGATATTTTCCACAGTTAACGCACGTATTTGAGACTGAGGAAAGTACGAGTATGTGTTTCTGATAGGATGGCGTGCTAGCCCACCGCGTAGCATATGTGTTGGTGTGTTAACATAATGTTCTGCTAATACGCTGGCGTGTTAACCTCATGTGTTACTGATGCGACGGCATGTTAACCCAACGTGTTGCTAATACGCTGGCATGTTAACCTAGTGTGTTACTAATACGCTGGCATGTTGACCAGGCGATGGCGGCTATTGGTTTTACGACACTTCAACTGTCGAGTCTGTGGCGTCGCCAATCTCTCGACGGGCGACGCCCGAATCCACAATCTCTCGATTGTGAAACGGAAAACCCGCCCCTAGACTACTCATCTCCCATATTAAATAGGCGTTTGCTGGGAGGGGAGGGGTCGTCCCCCTGTTTTCTTTTCCTGATAGCTCCCAGCCAGTTGAGGTCATGTCGGTGGTAGTGCCTCCGCCTCTGCCTCCGCCTCTGCCTGTAGTCGGTGGTAGTGCCTCCGCCTCTGCCTCCGCCTCTGCCTGTAGTCGGTGGTAGTGCCTCCGCCTCTGCCTGTAGTCGGTGGTAGTGCCTCCGCCTCTGCCTCCGCCTCTGCCTGTAGTCGGTGGTAGTGCCTCCGCCTCTGTCTGTAGTCGGTGGTAGTGCCTCCGCCTCTGCCTGTAGTCGGTGGTAGTGCCTCCGCCTCTGCCTCCGCCTCTGCCTGTAGTCGGTGGTAGTGCCTCCGCCTCTGCCTCCGCCTCTGCCTGTAGTCGGTGGTAGTGCCTCCGCCTCTGCCTCCGCCTCTGCCTGTAGTCGGTGGTAGTGCCTCCGCCTCTGCCTGTAGTCGGTGGTAGTGCCTCCGCCTCTGCCTGTAGTCGGTGGTAGTGCCTCCGCCTCTGCCTCCGCCTCTGCCTGTAGTCGGTGGTAGTGCCTCCGCCTCTGCCTGTAGTCGGTGGTAGTGCCTCCGCCTCTGCCTGTAGTCGGTGGTAGTGCCTCCGCCTCTGCCTGTAGTCGGTGGTAGTGCCTCCGCCTCTGCCTCCGCCTCTGCCCGGGGGTGGACAATGCGGTGTGGCAGGTATGGCCATGGCCACACCAACTTCAAAGTCGGTGTGGCTTTGCTAAGTGTGGCATTCTAGTGTGGCATTGCGGGGACGAGTAGTCTAGGGGTAAGTTGCCCGTCTCACAATCGAAATGTTGTGGGCTCGAGTCTCACCTGTCGTTGCTCTTCGCCCGCGACCGATCGGTGTGAGACATTGGCGACGCTACATGACTCAACGGTCGACCTATCGTAACGCCGATAACCACCACTGGAGCGACATTGCCACCAGTGCCGCTCGGCCGGCAGACCCTCTCACACGCCCCCCCCACGCCCCCCGCCCCACCCACCCACCCACCCACCCACCCACATGCTCGTCACAGGCCGGAGCCGGCACGCCAAGTCCCCGCCTCAGGCACGCCGCTGGCGCCGGGCCGGCCAGGTTCCTGCACGTGCCAGCTGCCACCAGCTGTCGGGACAGCCGCACCAGCACCAGCCGCCGGATCCTTGCGTGCCTCAAGGATCCGGCGGCCAGACCACCAGGCGGCTGGGGAGAGGTCAGACTAAGAGTGCCTCACTCGTCCTTCCATCCATACGCCCAATTCCGATGCCCATCTCATCCCAATTCATGTCCTTCACCTAGCCCTACAACACTAACTATCCATACTATGAGCAGGCAGGGCAACCTCCCCGGTCCTGCCCACCAGCTCCGTTTTATCGGGGTAGCCGCGCCCCCTTGGCCCGTCCCTCGGGGTTGACGGAGTCCTGGAGGTTGAGGTCCCCCGTCGCACGGTGCTAGTTGTGACGGGAGACCAACACACCTCTTTGGTCCCGATATCCCGGAGGGACGGGCGGGCCCGTGGGGCCTCACGCGGGCCAAGTGGCTAGTCGCCTCGGGCCGGGGACCTGGGATTCTTCCCAGTGTCTGCCGGCCCGGCCGGCTGGGGTCAAGGGGTGGGCGGTGCTGGATCCCGGTCGGGGTGGTGAGTCCCTCTCTCCCGGCCGGGCGAAGGCGCCGCCTGCCCCGTATAGCTCCTCGGGCACCTGGCGACCTTCCGTTCGCGGGGCCCAGGCGTCCCCCAGTAGGGCCCCTTAGGGTTTGGGCGCCCGAGGAGCCGAAACCAAGAACAGCGCATGGCACCGACAGCTAAAAACATTCCTGGTCCCTCTCGTGAGGGCCAGACCACCTGCTCCGGCGGACGTAACACGTTTTCCGCTACCCCGCGAGTCCTCATTCTTCGAGGGGAAACACAGTCTCTTGGTTCTTTGTCCCCCTTTCATAGACGTAACGGATGCGACCGGTTTGGAAAAGTTGTTTGTTGTGAGAAGTTGAAGGATGGAGGGTTGGAGGTGGAGTTTGCGTTGGCTGAGGAAGCGGAGAGAGCGTTGTCGATGACTAAGTTTATTTATAGTGTGAGAAAGGGTGGCAAGAAGGTAAAATAAATTATTCCAATATACGTAGAACCCCATAAAACTAAGAACTCGTCGAGAGGTATCATCAATTGTTTTGACTTGAGGGATGTACCGGAGGAAGAGATTGTCGATGGACTAGCAGAATTTGGAGTGATTGGAGCGAGAGAGTTGAAGGTGAGGAGAGGTGCAGAGATGGTCACAACCAACAACACCGTACTAACATTTAACACGAGCGATCTTCCTGGTGAGATTCGTGTGGTATATGTCCGGGTTAATGTTCGTGTTTTCTTTCCCAACCCTATGAGGTCTTTTAAATGCCAGAAATTCGGTCATACAAACCAGTTGTGTCGTAATCGCCCTGCATGTGGCAAGTGCGCCTCCCATGAGCACGGAAGTGAGCATTGCTCCTCCGAGACCACCCGTTGCGCAAACTGTGGCCCAGGACAGGACCCCCACTCGTCGTATGACAGGACTTGCCCGATCTACCTGAAGGAGAAGGAAATTATTGCTATTAAACACACAAAAAGTAACCTTCCGCGAGGCCAGAGATGTGTATGAACACACTCACCCCAGAATCACCTACGCATCAAAAGCCAAAAGTCATACCGTGATACCACAGCATATTCAGCCTGACAAGGTTTCTGAGCTCATCTCTCAAATGATAGCCCTACTTCGTTCCTTTGGAGTGCCCCTTACGATACCAACAAGTAGCAGGCAGCCAACCCAAGACTGCGTTGAGACCACCGAAATGCCACCCACCATAAGTAATCCTGCACATGACGCAACCGACACGGCAGAGCGCGTTGCTTCGTCGCCAGTGGCCCAGGAAGTCGCAGTTACCACACCCGTTACAGAGCGAGCTCCAGAAGAGTGGCATGGTGTTCAGCGGACTAAGAAGCCCTCTATGACCTCCACTACTCTCGAGTCCTTACCCGCCATACCCACCGAACCCACTCCTATCCAGCCTTCCAAAACCACACCAACTCCCCCACCTCAACCACCACCAACCATCTCAAATCCAAAGCTTGGACATCCTATGGTGCATGTGCGCCCTGGAGCCCCATATTTAGGAGCACAGGGTCGCACCGCCCGACATGTCCCGACCCCCTCGACCTCCAAGCCTGAGGGCCAGCGCCCACTGGCGACACCTCACTCCACGCCATTATCCGCAGCGGCCATGAGACCGCCGGAGACACCTTCCCGTCGAACCGTGCACCCCCCCCAATATCCTCCCCATCCCCAAGTCGCGCTATGTAGCATGCTCTTCCCGGTGCGGTGTCGCCAAGTGAGTTTGGGACCCGCGTTCACGCCCACGAAGCCAAGACCCCGTCTACAGGACCATGACTTAGTCACTCTTGGCCTTTTACGCTCTTAGCTTAGGACTTCCTCTTTCACTTACTGACAAATGAGTAATATTCTACAGTGGAACTGTAGAGGTGTGAGAACTAGCATTAACGAATTACAACATATTTTGCACCGTCGTACACCGGCCGTAATATGCCTACAAGAGACCAAACTATCTCCTGGTGCTTCCTTTTATTTAAGAAACTACTCTGTTTTACGCAAGGACGTCGTCACCCACACTGTGGCACATGGTGGTGTACTTCTTGCCGTCCACCACTTAGTCCCCTTCCAACAAGTACGCCTGAGATCAAACATCCAGGCTGTCGCTGCTCGGATAATAATTAATCGCCGTGTTACCACCATATGTTCCATATATTTAAACAATCTTTCCACTTGCAGAACTGCTGCAAGTGGTAAATCAGCTCGCTCCCCCGCTGATTTTATGCGGTGACTTTAACGCACATCACCGTGTGTGGGGCTCAGCGAATAGTACTGGTCGTGGACGTGCATTGGAACGTATAATCCGGAATTTTCCACTTGGTATTCTTAACACTGGAACTCCAACACACATTACATTGCAAACAGGACAGGCCTCTGTGCTGGACCTGACGCTTTGCAGCCCTGAACTTTCTCCCTGTTTAGAGTGGTCGGTGGATGATGATCTAGGTACAAATTACCATTTTCCCGTTTGGACTCGCTTTGTTGATGGTGTGGAAGCTGGTCGACGACCCCCAAGTCGATTTTTGAAAGGGCTGACAGGAGTTCCTTCCAGTCCGATGTCGAGGAGAGACTCGGCGAGTGCTCCGAAGGATTGGTCTCCATAGAAATGTCTACAACCACAACGTTGCAAAGTGCTCAGCAATATATTCCTCGCTCGTCGGGCACGCCACGCCGTGTACCAGTCCCCTGGTGGTCTGACAAATGCCGAGATGCATTACGTGCTAGAAAGGAGGCATTCTGTATTTTCAATCGTGACAACTGCATGGCGATTCTGGTAGCTTTCCGCAAGGCAAGGGCACACGCCAGGCGCACAATTGCTGACTCCAAGCGACAATCCTGGAAAGCTTATGTCAACACGTTCAAACGTTCCACCTCACGGTCATCGGTGTGGTCCCGCATCAAACGTATCTCAGGCAAACTTACCTGTACCCCACTCCCCACACTGCACATAAATGGACAAGACATTATTAATCCGAAGGATGTCGCTAACGATATTCGATGGGCCTTCTCAGAACGATCGAAAAATATAAACAGTAGACGTTTCTCGGAATACAAAGCCCGGTGTGAAGCACTACCCCTTGATTTTACAACAATAGATTCTACCCATTACAACAGTACATTCTCTATTTCCGAACTCACTGCTGCTTTAATCACCCTTAGGAACGTAGCAGAAGGACCCGGCACCTTACACAATGATCTTATTAAACATCTGCCGATTACAGCTTTAAACACACTTCTGCAAGTGTTCAACGAAATGTGGGAAAGGGGAACATTTCCATCCACTTGGCAGAGGGCGCTTGTCGGCCCTATCTGCAAGCCAAACAAGACTGGAAAGGACCCACTTCATTATCGACCCATATCATTGACCTGTTCTCTTTGCAAATTGTTTGAAAAAAAATGGTGAACTTGCGACTCATGTGGTTTTTAGAACACAACCATGTACTCACCTCGATACAGAGTGGCTTTCGCAGACATCGTAGCACATTTTACCATATTTTAGCTCTCGATTTCGTTTTACGCCTGAGTCATGAAACGATGTCATACCGCTGCCCTATTTTTCGACGTTGACGGCGCTTATGTTACCGCATGGCGTCATGGTATTCTCATGAAGTTGCACCAAATAGGCATAAGAGGCCCGATGGGGTTTTTCTTGACGATTTTTTTTAAACAAACAGGACATTTCTGGTGAGAATAGGTGGCTACCTCTAACACATTCCAACAGATTCATGGGGTTCCGCAGGGAAGTATATTAAGTGTGACTCTGTTCGCCATTGCCATAAATGATGTGGGAGATGCACTGCCAACATCGGTAGGACGAGCGCCATTCGTGGATGATTTTACAGTATGGTTCTCCTCTCGTACGGTGCGGACGGTGGAATGACAGCTCTATTTAACTGTAGTGAAATTGATGAAGTGGTGTGATAGAACTGGTTTCCCTTTCTCCACCTCCTCACGTATGTCGACAAAGTGTTCGATCTTTTTGTTTACGGATGCAAACCTCGATTTTTACTGCCGAACTGTATGCCATTCTACAAGCCCTCTATTTTATACAGAAAGACCGGTCCACAAAGTAAGTTATTTTCACAGACTCTCTGAGCAGTCTTCAGGCACTGAACATCTTTAGCCAGGATAACCGACTTGTTCGGAGGATTATAAAAGTAGTAAAATCCCTGCATGGCATCGGAAGAATTTTAGTGTTCTGATGGATTCCTAGCCATGCTGGACTCGCCGGAAACGAAGCTGCTGACATAACCGCCAAGCACGCCATTAGCAATGGCCGTGTGGTCCATCTGCGGCTCCCTACAAGAGATATATACCCTACTATATTGTCAAGTATACAGTCAGAATGGCAACGATCATGGAATTCGAAGTGTAGTAAGCCCAAGGTTTTAAAACCGACACTAGGAAAATGACTATCCTCTCACCGAACCAAACGTCGGGAAGAAGTAATACTCTGTCGATTGAGAATAGGTCATACCTTTGCAACACAGTTATATGCTGACCGGTAATGACCGTCCCGTATGTCTGCGCTGTTCTAACCCGCTTACCGTGTACCATGTTTTAGTTGGCTGTACACTGCTAGATCCTTTACGACGCCAGATTTTAGGATGGTTGAACACCGACTCTTCTTTACGTATGCTTATAGGGAACGACTCTGAAGTCGTGGCGTCTGGGAATATTTTTATGTTCATTCGACAAGCTCGCCTCGAGGTGATATACTCCCACCCGTGAAGATTGATAGTGAGCTATGATAGCTGCACCGTAGATTGATTACATATCAGTTATGGGTGCAAAATGACCCTAGATGTCGACGCGCCCCTAAACTCCAATCCACCACCACCACCACTTTCTCCACCTTCAAAGACTACCGCTGTTCACTTCTGTCGGAAGCGCCGTTGCACAGCAGTGTTAAATTATTCGTGAAATAGGGTGGAATATAGCACTTTCTGAACACTCAATCAACATCCTTCGCCAAGAAGTATCGACATCCTGCTCCTTGATAAATTCTTATGAGGTCTTCATGTCTCCTTTCTGACAGTATCTCATTTATAAGTGGCATTATCTCATTTGCATTCTCTCGGTAAGGAATGGTGGTACACGAAAATTTAGCGATGCAATTTCAGGTAAAGGAATTACCTAGAGTGTGATATGGCATGCAATACCAGATTATATCATAATTATTATTCTCCCTATTCCAACTATAACTCTTCTTAAATTGTCAATATCAAAACAAACGATAAAGGTGCCAGCATTTACACCTACACCATTGGATGAAATTTGAGTTTGAAGACATCAAAAGCATTTTAAAGGACACTAATTTCTACTACAAATTTCGACATCCTACTGTGCTCGTTTCGACATCTCACACCTAACGAAAAACCAATATTTTAACCCTGTTGCACAGACCCAACGATAAGGATGAACGGTCACCTCATACCTTTCAGACCTGCAGTCAAGTTTCTGGGGGTGTGGATGGATCGCCATGTTATGTATAAAACTCACATCACTGACCTTATCAACAAATGTACAAAAGGTCTCCAGGTAATGAGCACCGTTTCTAAGTGTTCATATGGAGCTGACAGATCAGTTTTACTTCTCATGTACCGATCGCTCGTGCGTTCTAAAATTGACTATGGATCTTTTATTTATGACGGAGCGAGTGCCACATCCAAGCGCTGTCATGATGTGATCCACAATTCAGCCCTTCGCATCGTTACTGGAGCCTTCCGCACCTCACCGGCTGCTAGTGTAATGGTAGAAGTAGACGAGCCACCTCTTACACTACGCCGTAAGTTATTGGGCGCGAGATATGCATGCAATGCTGCTCAAAACCGGAACCATCCAGCCAATCTGTGGATTTTCCCAGGGACGTCAAGTGCACGTCACATTACTCAGCGTGGATTACCGTTTTCCACTCGTATGTCCCCGATTCTTCGAGAATGTAATATCCGTCCACGTTCCGTAGCACGTGTAATCACTCCGAGCACTCCCCCTTGGCATGTTGTCCCAGTGAAAACTGACATGACTCTAACCTGCTCAAAGAAAGGGCAGTTAAGCCCGGAGGAACTCCGCAAGTTAGCATTGGAAAAAATACACGAATATCACGACTTTTCACGCATTTACACAGACGGCTCAAAGGCGGCCTCTGGTGTCGGGTGTGCTTTCGTAAATATACAAGGTGTTCGATCTTTTTGTTTACCGACGCAAACATCGATTTTTACTGCCGAACTGTATGCCATTCTGCAAGCCCTCTATTTTATACAGAAAGACCAGTCCACAAAACACGTGGTTTTCACAGATTCTTTGAGCAGTCTCCCGGCACTGAACACCTTTAACCAGGATAACCGACTTGTTCGAAGGATTACCAAAGTCGTAAAATCCCTAGATGACGTCGGCAGAAATATGGTGTTCAGTTGGATTCCCAGCCATGTTGGACTCGCGGGAAACGAAGCTGCCGACATTACCGCCAAACACGCCATTGGTAATGGCGGTGTGGTCCGTCTGCGGCTCCCTCCAAGGGATCTATACCCCACTATATTATCAAATATACGGTCAGAATGGCAACGAACCTGGAATTCCAAGTGTACTAAGCTCAGAGTTTTAAAACCGACACTAGGAAAGTGGCTGTCCTCTCACCGAACCAAACGCCGGGAAGAAGTAATACTCTGCCGATTGAGAATAGGTCATACACTCGCAACACACAGTTACATGATTACCGGTGACGACCGACCCCTATGTCCGCGCTGCTCTTACCCGCTTACCGTCTACCATGTTTTAGTTGGCTGTACACTACTAGATCCTCTAAGACGCCAGATTTTAGGGCGGTTGAATACCGACTCCTCTTTACGTATGCTTATAGGGAACGACTCTGAGGTCGTGGCGTCTAATAATATTTTTACGTTCATTCGACAAGCTCGCCTTGACGTGATATGCCCCCACCCGTGAAGGTGGATAGCAAGATATGATAGCAGCACCGTAGAGTGATTAAAATGTAGTTATGGGCGCAAAGTGACCCTTGATGTCGACGCGCCCCTAAACTCCAATCCACCACCACGTGTGCCGCGTGGTGCGGGTCTTGCTGTTCTGTGTCGGCGTGGTGCGGGGTCTCGCTACTCCCGTGCAACGTCGGCCACGAGTCGTGTCGGCTCTGTGTTGGCGTGGTGCGGGGTCTCGCTGTTCTGTGTTGGCTCTGTGTTGGCGTAGTGCGGGGGCAGCGTGGGAAAAGTGGTTCGCTGACCTGGAGTCGGAGAATAAAAAATTTGTATCGGAGCCCTCCAAGAAAAAGAAGATATTGCTGCCCATGGAGTCGGAGAATAAAAAAATGGCCTCGGACCCCCCCCTAAAAAAAAACAGAAAGCTACTGGTGTCGGAGCCCCAAAAAAGATGATTGCTGAAAAGCATACAAGCCGCTTACTTACAAGCATACTTACACCCCTTTACTGGACCCTAAGTCACTTCAATCGCGCCCACTTAATTCACTCGCACTTACTAGGTTTTTCTACGGAAAGCTCTCAAAACTTTGTCTCAACCCGAGTATACCCAACCAATCGAGACAAAGATCTTCGCGCAAAGGGAAGGGGACAAAGCAGCGAGGCGAAACGCGCGGTCAAAGTGTGGTCGCTGTGCAAACATGACTGCAATATTTACACAATTTCAAGACCGCTGCTTGACCTCAATTCCTGTCGCCTTTAATAGGAATTCATACGTCAATACGGTGTTACCTTTTTTCTTCAGTTATATGGGAATCAATACACTGAAGATATATGTTCCTAATCGTGAAATTACGTTGTCTTTATCCTAGATCAAAACATGAATCGGGCGAGACCGTCCCAATAATTTGTTAATTATCCTACTCTAGTACGGATATTGTCCTGTCCTAACGGCGACGTATCCAAGGGTGGTCAAATGATGAAATGATATATTTTCGTAACTATTTTAAATGACGTCTATTTGTGACCATAAATGGCCCGGAGAACGTTTAAACTCCGTACATGCACAGTTACTGCAGTTGCTGAAGTGATAAAACTACTATTCAGATGCTTTTCTCTTGATGGGCTACTGAAGTTTTGCGAATTGAGGTGGAATTAATACCAAAGTAACCCAAGGTCTTTTGCATTTTTTTTAGCATTTACATGGCTCCCAAAAATAGGTCTTCTGACATCAATGAAGTTCGCTAGCTGGTGCTATTTTATGCATTTCAATTCGAAATTGAATGCTCTATTTCGTGAAATTAACAAAATTACTGAAAACGGTCTGAGATGTCCAGAATTACGTTCTCCGGTAGTCTCCGATTGTAATGCGGCTGGAGAACAGGACCTCGGGTCCGGTATGCGAGTATTTGACGTCATTGTGCATATTTCGAGTTCCACTATGGTGGCAAGATATGGCAGCAATACGAGAGGTTTCTTAATGGATATTTTTTGGTGTAACGCCAGTATTTCCCGGAATTATGAAGAAGAATCGTGGTATATTCCAATCTTTCCTTCTGAAGAGTCATTTAAACATAATTCTGAAGACATACGAAAACCTAATCCCTCATATCTTTGTTATTCAGAATGAGACGAGATTGGCGCAAGCCGAATGACGATTCATCTGTGGTTACATAGTGATTGTGCTGGGCCGCCGTCCTGCCAGTGTGAAAATATCCTGGAGAGTAATAGGCTGAGGTAATAACTAGTTCCGAAATTTACATTATTTTGTCCTCTATTGTTTTTATGCTATGTCGATGCTTTTGTTTCGTTCGGATTTGGGGGCATCGTGCACACCAACGATTACCTGAGTACCCCCCCCCAGGAGTACGGCCTTGATTGGGGCTTAGACTGAGCCAGGACATAGTTTGTAACTGTGCGATCCGTACCTATCTGATATAAACAAGGTCTCCACCACAAATGTGTGGGATTTTGCAGCAACATTTCCTTGCACCTTCAATATGAGTTCTTCCAGGCAAAATAAATATAGGTATAGCCAGAGTTTAATGTATTTATTCAAAGCATATTTGCAGATTCATACACACATGCATAACATGCAATATGTTTGACACATGCACAATGCAATCCAAACAACCACCACAAACTTGCAGGTATTCTGATATAACATGATATGCTTCCTGGGCAATTGACTGCAACCTGCATTTCATGCCTTATGACATGCTATGCCATGCTCTTCTGTTCTGTTGTCCAGGCTTCTAATTTGCATGATGGACTGGAAACTGCAACTGCATTGTTGGAGCTGGACTGAGATCCTGGGATCAAAATGTCATCCATTATTGGCACATTTCATTCGGAGAATAAAAAAGTTCAACATTTGCAGTCACAATCCTGGAGAATAAAATGTCCTTAGGTCTCCATACTCCAGGAAAGGCCCAAAATTCCTACCCTGTGCGGGGGTGTCGTTGTTCTGTGTTGGCGTGGTCCGGGTGTTCTGTGTTGGCTCGGTCCGGCTGTTCTGTGTTGGCTCTGTGTTGGCGTGGTGCGGGGTCTCGCTGTTCTGTGTTGGCGTGGTGCGGGGTCTCGCTGTTCTGTGTTGGCTCTGTGTTGGCGTGGTGCGGGGTCTCGCTGTTCTGTGTTGGCGTGGTGCGGGGTCTCGCTGTTCTGTGTTGGCGTGGTGCGGGGTCTCGCTGTTCTGTGTTGGCGTGGTGCGGGGTCTCGCTGTTCTTGTTGGCTCTGTGGCACGTGACCGGATGTCCGCCGATGCCTTGGTATTGAGCCCAGCGGATACCGCATGCCTTAGTATTTAGCCCAGCGGATACCGCAGACCTTGGTATTCAGCCCAGCGGATACCGCAGACCTGAGTATTTAGCCCAGCGGATACCGCAGACCTTAGTATTTAGCCCAGCGGATACCGCAGACCTTAGTATTTAGCCCAGCGGATACCGCAGACCTGAGTATTTAGCCCAGCGGATACCGGAGACATTGGTATTTAGCCCAGCGGATACCGCAGACCTTGGTATTGAGCCCAGCGGATACCGGAGACATTGGTATTTAGCCCAGCGGATACCGCAGACCTTGGTATTGAGCCCAGCGGATACCCCAGACCTTAGTATTTAGCCCAGCGGATACCAGAGACCTTGGTATTGAGCCCAGCGGATACCCCAGACCTTAGTATTTAGCCCAGCGGATACCGCAGACCTTGGTATTGAGCCCAGCGGATACCGCAGACCTTGTTGAGCCCAGCGGATATTAAGCACAACACACGCTACTAGTGTGGCTAAATTCAGTTCAAATCTGCGACCATATGCAAAAAACTTATCTTTTACCATTGAAAAGATACAAGCTAATTTGTTCACGTTAGCTTTCTGTCACGGAAAAATAAGATGAAATCACGGAATTCCCACGTGACAGTACTGTGAACGTCACAGAGAGAATGTCAGTGAAGGAATTGTGATTTTCTTCACCCTGTGATTCTTCATTTTCTTCATCACGGGCCACTGAAAAGCGATATACGTGGACCATAATAGTTACAAGTAGTCCAAATAATGGTATTAAAAATGGAAGTATTTGTCCACAGTGACGTTTCTGTACCCACATGCCTGTCCACATTGGGGCGCACTAGCGCAGCCAGGCAGAGGCGGCGCAAAGGGGGCGGGTCCCGCCCTTAGGAAGCTAAACACACCAGAGGGAAGTAAGAAATGTCAATGTTTTTACTACGCAAAATAAACAATTATAAGCCTGTTTAGCGCTCTGAAAGGGTTGTCTTTTTACGACCTTCCTTGGGCACGAGGTGTCTCTCATTAAACACCTTAAGCGCTCTTAAGAAGGCTTAATCCCTCTTAAGCCTATGCACCTTAAGCCCTCTTAAGTCGGCCTTTTAAGAAAATGCTGGCTGCTCCACTGAAGTCAGGCCTGGTGCATTAGTCGATGGGTTCACCAACCCCGCGGCTGCTGAGCTGCCAACTGTGACAGCTGTCGACTACAATGTGACAACGGTCGATTAAAGTATGACAACAGTCGACTGCACTGTGACAACAGTAGACTACAATGCGACAACGGTCTATTGAAGTATGACAACAGTCGACTACACTGTGACAACAGTCGATTAAAGTATGACAACAGTCGACTACACTGTGACAGCTGTCGATTACAGTATGACAACAGTCGACTACACTGTGACAACAGTAGACTAAACTGTGACAACGGTGGACTAAACTGTGACAACGGTCTATTAAAGTATGACAACAGTCAACTACACTGTGACAGCTGTCGATTACAGTATGACAACAGTCGACTACACTGTGACAACAGTGACTAAATGTGACAACGGTGAGACAATATACTGTGACAACGGTCTATTAAAGTATGACAACAGTCGACTACACTGTGACAACGGTCGATTAAAGTATGACAACAGTCGACTACACTGTGACAACGGTCGATTAAAGTATGACAACAGTCGACTACACTGTGACAACAGTCGACTACAATGTGACAACGGTCGATTAAAGTAAGACAACGGTCGACTGCACTGTGAAAAGTGACTACACTGTGACAACGGTCGATTAAAGTATGACAACAGTCGACTACACTGTGACAACAGTCGACTACAATGTGACAACGGTCGATTAAAGTAAGACAACGGTCGACTGCACTGTGACAACAGTCGACTACACTGTGACAACAGTAGACTACACTGTGACAACGGTAGACTACACTGTGACCACAGTCCACTCAACTGTGACAGCAGTCGACTACAATGTGACAACGGTCGACTACAATGTGACAACGGTCGACTACAATGTGACAACGGTCGACTACAATGTGACAACGGTCGACTAATGTGACAACGGTCGACTACAATGTGACAACGGTCGACTACAATTGACAACGGTCGACTCAATTCAACTACTAATGACAACAGTGACTAAGGACAACGTACAAATGTGACAAGGTACTAAATTGCAAGGTCATAAATGTGACAACAGTCGACTACACTGTGACAGCTGTCGATTACAGTATGACAACAGTCGACTACACTGTGACAACAGTAGACTAAACTGTGACAACGGTGGACTAAACTGTGACAACGGTCTATTAAAGTATGACAACAGTCAACTACACTGTGACAGCTGTCGATTACAGTATGACAACAGTCGACTACACTGTGACAACAGTAGACTAAACTGTGACAACGGTAGACTAAACTGTGACAACGGTCTATTAAAGTATGACAACAGTCGACTACACTGTGACAACGGTCGATTAAAGTATGACAACAGTCGACTACACTGTGACAACGGTCGATTAAAGTATGACAACAGTCGACTACACTGTGACAACAGTCGACTACAATGTGACAACGGTCGATTAAAGTAAGACAACGGTCGACTGCACTGTGACAACAGTAGACTACACTGTGACAACGGTCGATTAAAGTATGACAACAGTCGACTACACTGTGACAACAGTCGACTACAATGTGACAACGGTCGATTAAAGTAAGACAACGGTCGACTGCACTGTGACAACAGTCGACTACACTGTGACAACAGTAGACTACACTGTGACAACGGTAGACTACACTGTGACCACAGTCCACTCAACTGTGACAGCAGTCGACTACAATGTGACAACGGTCGACTACAATGTGACAACGGTCGACTACAATGTGACAACGGTCGACTACAATGTGACAACGGTCGACTACAATGTGACAACGGTCGACTACAATGTGACAACGGTCGACTACAATGTGACAACGGTCTAAAAGACAGTCACTACACTGTGACAGCTGTCGATTACAGTATGACAACAGTCGACTACACTGTGACAACAGTAGACTACAATGCGACAACGGTAGACTACACTGTGACAACGGTCTATTAAAGTATGACAACAGTCGACTACACTGTGACAGCTGTCGATTACAGTATGACAACAGTCGACTACACTGTGACAACAGTAGACTAAACTGTGACAACGGTAGACTAAACTGTGACAACGGTCTATTAAAGTATGACAACAGTCGACTACACTGTGACAGCTGTCGATTACAGTATGACAACAGTCGACTACACTGTGACAACAGTAGACTAAACTGTGACAACGGTAGACTAAACTGTGACAACGGTCTATTAAAGTATGACAACAGTCGACTGCACTGTGACAACAGTCCACACTACACTGTGACAACGGTAGACTAAACTGTGACAACAGTCGACTACAATGTGACAACGGTCGACTACAATGTGACAACGGTCGACTAAACTCTGACAACAGTCGACTACAATGTGACAACGGTCGATTAAAGTATGACAACAGTCGACTACACTGTGACAACAGTCGACTAAACTATGCCAACAGTCTACTAAACTGTGACAGCTGTCGACTACAATGTGACAACGGTCGGTTAAAGTATGACAACGGTCGATTAAAGTAAGACAACGGTCGACTGCACTGTGACAGCTGTCGATTACAGTATGACAACAGTCGACTACACTGTGACAACAGTAGACTAAACTGTGACAACGGTAGACTAAACTGTGACAACGGTCTATTAAAGTATGACAACAGTCGACTACACTGTGACAGCTGTCGATTACAGTATGACAACAGTCGACTACACTGTGACAACAGTAGACTAAACTGTGACAACGGTAGACTAAACTGTGACAACGGTCTATTAAAGTATGACAACAGTCGACTACACTGTGACAACAGTCGACTAAACTGTGACAACGGTGGACTAAACTTTGACCACAGTCCACTAAACTGTGACAGCAGTCGACTAAACTGTGACAACGGTCTACACTACACTGTGACAACGGTCTACACTACACTGTGACAACAGTCCACACTACACTGTGACAACAGTCTACACTAAACTGTGACAACAGTCCACACTACACTGTGACAACAGTCTACACTACACTGTGACAACAGTCTACACTACACTGTGACAACAGTCCACACTACACTGTGACAACAGTCCACACTACACTGTGACAACAGTCCACACTAAACTGTGACAACGGTCTACACTACACTGTGACAACAGTCTACACTACACTGTGACAACAGTCTACACTACACTGTGACAACAGTCCACACTACACTGTGACAACAGTCTACACTACACTGTGACAACAGTCCACACTAAACTGTGACAACGGTCTACACTACACTGTGACAACAGTCCACACTACACTGTGACAACAGTCCACACTACACTGTGACAACAGTCTACACTACACTGTGACAACAGTCTACACTACACTGTGACAACAGTCCACACTACACTGTGACAACAGCATCAGCTTGCTGCTCTACTGACTGATGGCAGCACCTGGGTGTTGTTTCTGCATCGAATGGGTCGGACGTGTTGTGTATGGAATGTGTACGGGATGTGTACGAGGTGTGTGGGACGTGTCCGAGGTGTGTATGGGACGTGTCCGAGGTGTGTATGGGACGTGTCCGAGGTGTGTATGGGACGTGTCCGAGGTGTATGGGATGTGTACGAGGTGTGTGGGACGTGTCCGAGGTGTGTGGGATGTGTCCGAGGTGTGTATGGGACGTGTCCGAGGTGTGTATGGGACGTGTCCGAGGTGTATGGGACGTGTCCGAGGTGTGTATGGGACGTGTCCGAGGTGTGTGGGATGTGTACGAGGTGTGTGGGACGTGTCCGAGGTGTGTGGGATGTGTCCGAGGTGTGTATGGGACGTGTCCGAGGTGTGTATGGGACGTGTCCGAGGTGTATGGGATGTGTACGAGGTGTGTGGGACGTGTCCGAGGTGTGTGGGATGTGTCCGAGGTGTGTATGGGACGAGTGTGTATGGGACGTGTCCGAGGTGTGTGGGATGTGTACGAGGTGTGTGGGACGTGTCCGAGGTGTGTTGGGACGTGTACGAGGTGTATGGGACGTGTCCGAGGTGTATGGGACGTGTCCGAGGTGTGTGGGACGTGTCCGAGGTGTGTGGGATGTGTACGAGGTGTGTGGGACGTGTCCGAGGTGTGTGGGACGTGTCCGAGGTGTGTATGGGACGTGTCCGAGGTGTGTATGGGACGTGTCCGAGGTGTATGGGATGTGTACGAGGTGTGTGGGACGTGTCCGAGGTGTGTGGGATGTGTCCGAGGTGTATGGGACGTGTCCGAGGTGTATGGGACGTGTCCGAGGTGTATGGGACGTGTCCGAGGTGTGTGGGACGTGTCCGAGGTGTGTGGGATGTGTACGAGGTGTGTGGGATGTGTCCGAGGTGTGTGGGACGTGTCCGAGGTGTGTGGGACGTGTCCGAGGTGTGTGGGACGTGTCCGAGGTGTGTGGGATGTGTCCGAGGTGTGTGGGATGTGTCCGAGGTGTGTGGGATGTGTCCGAGGTGTGTATGGGACGTGTCCGAGGTGTGTGGGACGTGTCCGAGGTGTGTGGGACGTGTCCGAGGTGTGTGGGATGTGTCCGAGGTGTGGGATGTGTCCGAGGTGTGTGGGATGTGTCCGAGGTGTGTATGGGACGTGTCCGAGGTGTGTGGGATGTGTCCGAGGTGTATGGGACGTGTCCGAGGTGTGTGGGATGTGTCCGAGGTGTGTGGGATGTGTCCGAGGTGTGTGGGATGTGTCCGAGGTGTGTGGGATGTGTCCGAGGTGTGTATGGGACGTGTCCGAGGTGTGTGGGATGTGTCCGAGGTGTGTATGGGACGTGTCCGAGGTGTATGGGACGTGTCCGAGGTGTGTGGGATGTGTACGAGGTGTGTATGGGATGTGTACGAGGTGTGTGGGACGTGTCCGAGGTGTGTGGGATGTGTACGAGGTGTGTGGGACGTGTCCGAGGTGTGTGGGATGTGTACGAGGTGTGTGGGACGTGTCCGAGGTGTGTGGGACGTGTCCGAGGTGTGTGGGACGTGTACGAGGTGTGTGGGACGTGTCCGAGGTGTGTGGGATGTGTACGAGGTGTGTGGGACGTGTCCGAGGTGTGTATGGGACGTGTCCGAGGTGTGTGGGATGTGTCCGAGGTGTGTGGGATGTGTCCGAGGTGTGTGGGATGTGTACGAGGTGTGTGGGACGTGTACGAGGTGTATGGGACGTGTCCGAGGTGTGTGGGACGTGTCCGAGGTGTGTGGGATGTGTCCGAGGTGTGTGGGATGTGTCCGAGGTGTGTACCAGATGCGCGGGCAGAGCTTCTGGTGCATCTTAAGCCCATGCACCTTAAGCCCTCTTAAGGAGCAAGTGTAGCCACGCTTCTGCCGTCGCGTGTTTATGTCCAGCTGTGACTCGGACGGCGGGAGCGTGGACTCTCAGTACAGTGCGCACCCGGGTATAATGTGCGTCACAATTAGCTCGGGGGTCGGGATGGGCGTCCTGGCACCTGAATATCCTGGCTGGGCCTAGGTGTGGTGCGAAACGGTAGACATATGCGGGATATTCAGGTGCCCGGACACCCAGCCTTACTGCCAGGCTATTTGTGATGCCAACAGTGTATCTAACGCTCTAGTTATGTGTTGTTTGTTTACAACATGATCTTGCATTGTCCTCATGTCACCATCTTGCCCCAGGTGTGGGGGGGGGGGAGAGAGCTATGAACTCTACGGACTTGTGGACAGCATCTCGGACGCCTACCTGATGTTGCCTTTTTCGTGAGCTGTGGAAGCGTCTCACCAAGACTAATGAGCATCCTGTATTGGTGTAATGGGGACGAGTAGTCTAGGGGTAAGTTGCTCGTCTTACAATCGAAAGGTTGTGGGTTCAAGTCTCACCTGTCGCGATTCTTCACCGGCGACCAATCGGCGTGGGAGGTTGGCAACGTTACATGACTCAATGGTCGATGTGTCGTAAAACCAATAACCAACCAACCAGATGTGCGACACCTCTGTAGCAGTTATGCGACACCTCGGTAGAATATGTGCGATACCTCTATATCAGATGTGCGACACCTCTGTAACAAATGAGCGACACCTCTGTAACAAATGTGCGACACCTCTATAACAGATGTGCGACAACTCAGTAGCAGATGTGCGACACTTATGTAGCAGATCTGCGACACATCTGTAGCAGAATTGCGACATCTATGTTGCGTCCACAGACAGCGATACGGTGTCGCTGCGACACCTCTGTAGCGGATGTGCGACACCTCTGTGGCGGATGTGCGACACCTCTGTAGCGGATGTGCGACACCTCTGTGACGTCCCCAGGCGGCCGACAGTGACGTGGTGGCCGAGGGAGCCGACTCGGAGCCGGAGGACGTGGTCAAGTCAGCTGGGCGCGCCACTGAGAGCACACCCGAGGTGCTGGACGGTGCGCTGGCCAGTCTGCCGCCCAGGTAGGAGGACGTCGCCGCACGCGTCACGTGCTGCACCAGTCCCTGTCCGATTCGGTGGCTCACCACGTACTTTGTGCAATCTGCTGATGGCGCCGCCCACGCTGTTTCGCCGGTGGGCAGCAGGATTGAAAAATGTCCGAGCGGTGCGAGCGTTAGACCCGGGACCTTCGTGTTGAGAGTTCATCACTCCAACCGCTCGGCCATCCCCGCCCGGCGCCACTGCGCCGCTCCGGCGGCAGATGATGCCGGGCAAATGTTGTTTTTGCACGTGTCGTTTGGCGTGTTTCGGGCGCTGTGTGGTCGTGACAGTCGGTGCGGCCAGAGGCCCAGGCGATGCACCGGACGCGGCCTCGCTGCACACTGTCCGGCGGTGTTATCGCCCGTCTCCACTGACACGTCCGATCCTGCCGCGATGTGTGCGTCCCGCCGTCATCCCTGTCCCCCGCCGTCATCCCTGTCCCCCGCCGTAACATCTGTCCCCCGCCGTCACATCTGTCCCCCGCCGTCACATCTGTCCCCCGCCGTCATCCCTGTCCCCCGCCGTAACATCTGTCCCCCGCCGCCACATCTGTCCCCCGCCGTCACATCTGTCCCCCGCCGTCATCCCTGTCCCCCGCCGCCACATCTGTCCCCCGCCGTCACATCTGTCCCCCGCCGTCACATCTGTCCCCCGCCGTCATCCCTGTCCCCCGCCGTCACATCTGTCCCCCGCCGTCATCCTTGTCCCCCGCCGTCATCCCTGTCCCCCGCCGTCATCCCTGTCCCCGCCGTCACATCTGTCCCCCGCCGTCATCCTTGTCCCCCGCCGTCATCCCTGTCCCCCGCCGTCACATCTGTCCCCCGCCGTCATCCCTGTCCCCCCGCCGTCATCCCTGTCCCCCGCCGTAACATCTGTCCCCCGCCGTCACATCTGTCCCCCGCCGTCACATCTGTCCCCCGCGTCATCCCTGTCCCCCGCCGTCACATCTGCCCCCCGCCGTCATCCCTGTCCCCCGCCGTCATCCCTGTCCCCCGCCGTCACATCTGTCCCCCGCCGTCACATCTGTCCCCCGCCGTCATCCCTGTCCCCCGCCGTCATCCCTGTCCGCCGCCGTCACATCTGTCCCCCGCCGTCACATCTGTCCCCCGCCGTCACATCTGTCCCCCGCCGTCATCCCTGTCCCCCGCGTCATCCCTGTCCCGCCGTCATCCCTGTCCCCCGCCGTCACATCTGTCCCCCGCGTCATCCCTGTCCACCGCCGTCACATCTGTCCCCCGCCGTCACATCTGTCCCCCGCCGTCACATCTGTCCAGCTGCGCTGGCACCGTGATACCTGCTCCTGCCGTGATGTCTACGTCCCCACCGTGATATTTGCGTCTCCACCGTGATATCTGCGTCTCCACCGTGATATCCGTGTAGATGGCATTCCAGAGAAGACGTCTCTTGAGCCGTTGGCTTCGACTTCCGTGGTGCTTTAATCTCCCAAGTTTGGCTTTGTCTTCAGCTTCGGCCTTGGCTTCGTCAGCGTACTGTGGCTTCGGCTTTGAGGCCAAGGTAGACATTGGACGCATGCACAACGTTTTAGACACGTGGCAAAAGAACATGTGATTTGTGTAGCCGGCTGTAACCGCTTACAACTGCCTGTAGCCGCTTCCTACGTCCGCGGTGACAGCCGCTTACAACCATGACCACTTCATATGTCCGAGGCCATAACTGCTTACAACTGCCTATATTTTCACTTCCCATGTCTGTGGCTGTAACTGCTTACAAATGCCTATAACCGCCTACACCTGCCTATATTGCCACTTCATACGTCCGACAGATGGCGCAACTGGGTGATCCGCGGCATCTTCACCTGGGTGATGATCATCGGGTTCGGCTGGATCGTCTACGTCGGCCCGCTGGCGCTCATGGCGGTGGTGAGTGCTTGCGATCCTTGCGCCAAATCGTCTGGATATTGGACTCAGGGAGCCCACCACTGTGTGGTGACTCACTGAATCCAGCCCACCACTGTGTGGTGACTCAGTGGGTCCAGCCCACCACTGTATGGTGACTCACTGGGTCCAGCCCACCACTGTGTGGTGACTCAGTGGGTCCAGCCCACCACTGTGTGGTGACTCAGTGGGTCCAGCCCACCACTGTGTGGTGACTCAGTGGGTCCAGCCCACCACTGTGTGGTGACTCACTGAGTCCAGCCCACCACTGTGTGATGACTCAGTGGGTCCAGCCCACCACTGTATGGTGACTCAGTGGCAGTGTAAAATTATTCACCATGTGGCCTGGAAATTCACAGTTAATGGAATTGTGCTATTTCATCCTCGTTTTAGGTTTTTACCATTTTGCCACCTGATGTATGGGCAGTCATCATACATACGACTGCTAAACAATGTAAAGTGCATGTGACTGAAGTGAAAGGCATTCCATTTTTTAATCCTTAAGTGGCAATCCTTCATTTTCTTCCAATCTTTCACTGTTCCCAAGCAACTTCTTCCTTCATCCACACAGTTAATGGTGAAGCAATTTTAGGACACTGCTCAGTGAGTCCAGCCCACCACTGTGTGGTGACTCAGTGGGTCCAGCCCACCACAGTGTGGTGACACAGCGAGTCGTGTTTGACTCAGTAAACTGGTTGAACTCATTGCTGCACAGTGCGCCTCCATTCGCACGGAAGCGTGACGAGTGCGCCACCAGCCCTGTGCGGGAGGCAGTTTCAGCGCTTGGTTCTCCAGCTGTCTGTGCACCATGATGGTGACCATGATGGAAACGATGATGGTGACCGTGTTGGTGGCCGTGATGGTGACCATGGTGACCATGATTGTGTCTATGAAGGTGACGGTGAGTGTGGTCATGATGGTGGACATGATGGTGAGCATGATAGTAACGATGATGGTGACCGTGTTGGTGGCCATGATGGGGACCGTGGTGTGCATGATGACCATGGCGACCGCCGCCCAGTCTCGAACCCACGACCGACGCCGCGGACCGGGCCGCAGGTGCTGATCGTGCAGGTCAAGTGTTTCTCGGAGATCATCAACATCGGCTACGCCGTGTACCGGATCCACGGGCTGCCCTGGTTCCGCTCGCTCAGCTGGTGGTTCCTGCTCTGCTCCAACTACTTCCTCTACGGAGAGAGCCTGGTTGACTACTTCATCGTGATCGTCAACAGGCTGGTGCGTTGTGTTACACATTGTTACACAATGCTATTATTACAATAGTGGTGTTCGTCGCGAGACGATGCCAGTACACCAGGATGTGGAGATCTGCCCTGGAGGCATGCCTGTCAAAATATCACTTCAGTCCTCAAAGTTCCTTTAGCGCCAATAGTGTACTCATCACTGGGTGTTTTTTGGTTTAATGTTAGACGCCTAAAATGTGGATGTCTATGTTGACGATAGCGATTGCTATAACGTGTTCATAAGCGGATCGCATTGTTTACACATCACATCATAGATAGTTTCTGTATATGGAATTGGGGCACGATATGCTTGTGTAATCAATCCGTAACTGTGAGCATAAGCATACTGCTTGTACGTACACTATTCTTAGGAACAAGTCATGGAGGCCATGAGCACACATGAACAAGCACGACGTCGATACGTTCTCGGAAAGGATGGCCATTCAGTATTCAGAGAGTGGTATATTCCACCCTGTTTCATTGCGGTAGTGGTATTGCGCAGTAGTCGGGCGATCCATCCCGGTGTTGCGTCGATATTTCCAAGTTCTCATTCGTTCATTTGATGCCTTGGCTCGCCTGTTTTTCTTTTCCTATACCATCCCAGGCGATGTGTTCTGAGGCGTACGTCAGTCATAGTCCAGCCACTTGTGAGTGTGTACTGCGCGTGAGAGTTTGTCCGTAAATGCGCCTCGCTGCATGACCAAGGCAATCGATGCGCCTTAACCCCCCTCCCCCCGTCCGTGCCGCGCTTCCTGATAGAAGGAAGGGTGGTGGCTGCCGATGCTGTCTACAGTTGGCCCCATTTGCAGCAGTTTCTGTATGTGTCAGCTGCCAGTGTTGTCTACAGTTGGCCCCCATTTGCAACAGTTTCTGTTTGTGTCAGTTGCCGGTGCTGTCTACAGTTGGCCACATTTGCAGCAGTTTGTATTTGTGTCAGCTGCCGGTGCTGTCTACAGTTGGCCCCATTTGCACCAGTTTCTGTTTGTGTTAGCTGCCGGTGCTGTCTACAGTTGGCCCCCACTTGCGGCATTTTGTGTCAGCTGCCGGTGCTGTCTACAGTTGGCCCCCATTTGCAGCAGTTTGTGTCAGCTGCCGGTGCTGTCTACAGTTGGCCCCCATTTGCAACAGTTTCTGTTTGTGTCAGTTGCCGGTGCTGTCTACAGTTGGCCACATTTGCAGCAGTTTGTATTTGTGTCAGCTGCCGGTGCTGTCTACAGTTGTCCCCACGTGGAGGAGTTTCTGTTTGTGTCAGCTGCCGATGCTGTCTACAGTTGGCCCCCATTTGCAGCAGTTTGTGTCAGCTGCCGGTGCTGTCTACAGTTGGCCCCATTTGCAACAGTTTCTGTTTGTGTCAGTTGCCGGTGCTGTCTACAGTTGGCCACATTTGCAGCAGTTTGTGTTTGTGTCAGCTGCCGGTGCTGTCTATAGTTGGCCCCCATTTGCAGCAGTTTGTGTCAGCTGCCGGTGCTGTCTATAGTTGGCCCCCACTTGCGGCAGTTTGTGTTAGCTGCCGGTGCTGTCTACAGTTGGCCCCCATTTGCGGCAGTTTGTGTCAGCTGCCGGTGCTGTCTACAGTTGGCCCCATTTGCAGCAGTTTGTGTCAGCTGCCGGTGCTGTCTACAGTTGGCCCCATTTGCGGCAGTTTGTGTCAGCTGCCGGTGCTGTCTACAGTTGGCCCCATTTGCAGCAGTTTCTGTTTGTGTTAGCTGCCGGTGCTGTCTACAGTTGGCCCCCATTTGCAACAGTTTCTGTTTGTGTCAGTTGCCGGTGCTGTCTACAGTTGGCCACATTTGCAGCAGTTTGTGTTTGTGTCAGCTGCCGGTGCTGTCTATAGTTGGCCCCCACTTGCGGCAGTTTGTGTCAGCTGCCGGTGCTGTCTACAGTTGGCCCCATTTGCAGCAGTTTCTGTTTGTGTTAGCTGCCGGTGCTGTCTACAGTTGGCCCCCATTTGCAACAGTTTCTGTTTGTGTCAGTTGCCGGTGCTGTCTACAGTTGGCCACATTTACAGCAGTTTGTGTTTGTGTCAGCTGCCGGTGCTGTCTATAGTTGGCCCCCACTTGCGGCAGTTTGTGTCAGCTGCCGGTGCTGTCTACAGTTGGCCCCATTTGCAGCAGTTTGTGTCAGCTGCCGGTGCTGTCTACAGTTGGCCCCATTTGCAGCAGTTTCTGCTTGTGTTAGCTGCCGGTGCTGTCTACAGTTGGCCCCCATTTGCAGCAGTTTCTGCTTGTGTTAGCTGCCGGTGCTGTCTACAGTTGGCCCCATTTGCAGCAGTTTCTGTTTGTGTTAGCTGCCGGTGCTGTCTACAGTTGGCCCCCATTTGCAGCAGTTTCTGTTTGTGTCAGCTGCCGATACTGTCTACGGTTGGCCCCATTTGCAGCAGTTTGTGTTTGTGTCAGCTGCCGGTGCTGTCTACAGTTGGCCCCATTTGCAGCAGTTTGTGTTTGTGTTAGCTGCCGGTGCTGTCTACAGTTGGCCCCCATTTGCAACAGTTTCTGTTTGTGTCAGTTGCCGGTGCTGTCTACAGTTGGCCCCATTTGCAGCAGTTTGTGTTTGTGTCAGCTGCCGGTGCTGTCTATAGTTGGCCCCCATTTGCGGCAGTTTGTGTCAGCTGCTGGTGCTGTCTATAGTTGGCCCCCATTTGCGGCAGTTTGTGTCAGCTCCCGGTGCTGTCTACAGTTGGCCCCATTTGCAGCAGTTTCTGTTTGTGTTAGCTGCGGGTGCTGTCTACAGTTGGCCCCCATTTGCAGCAGTTTCTGTTTGTGTTAGCTGCCGGTGCTGTCTACAGTTGGCCCCATTTGCAGCAGTTTCTGTTTGTGTTAGCTGCCGGTGCTGTCTACAGTTGGCCCCATTTGCAGCAGTTTGTGTTTGTGTTAGCTGCCGGTGCTGTCTACAGTTGGCCCCATTTGCAGCAGTTTGTGTTTGTGTCAGCTGCCGGTGCTGTCTACAGTTGTCCCCACGTGGAGGAGTTTCTGTTTGTGTCAGCTGCCGATGCTGTCTACAGTTGGCCCCCATTTGCAGCAGTTTGTGTTAGCTGCCGGTGCGTCTACAGTTGGCCAAATTTGCAGCAGTTTCTGTTTGTGTCAGCTACCGGTGCTGTCTACAGTCGGCCCCCGTTTGCAGGAGTTTCTGCGCGTGCTGGTCACGTGCCACCGGATGATCTCGTTCGGCCTGTACATCGTGGGCTTCGTGTGGTTCGTGCTGTCGCTGGTGAAGAAGTACTACATGAAGCAGTTCAGCCTGTTCGCCTGGACGCACGTGGCGCTGCTTATCGTCGTCACCCAGAGCTACCTCATCATCCAGAACATCTTCGAGGGCATGATCTGGTGCGTCCGCCCGCCTGTGCCCTCCGGCGGCGCGTTGGCTGAGGGCGTTTTTCTCAAATGGAATTTCAGCCTAAATTCTTGCTGGGGTGGCTTTATGAACCAGGGTTCTGTTGCTAAGCGGAGCTTGTTGAGTAGACCGTGCGTGGATGGTCATCATCCACCAGCATGGCTGCTTGAATCAGACCGGTGGATTCCATTTCAGCGGCAGAGTTTTGACGGCAGTTTAACGTGCCGGCAGTGCACTGTCGCGGCCGCCCCGGTAGCTCGTGCCCCGTCATGTGGCAACAGGGCCAGTTGTCTGACCCTCCCAGCCGATGGGTAAATGCGAGCGGTCAGATGACAGCAAGGCCGGTTACCATCTGACCCTCCCATCCGGATGATAAATGCCATCTGACCCTCCCAGACGGGGGCTAAATGCGAGCGCGCGAAGCGACTCAAACCCCGTCTCGCCAAAACAGGGGAGACCAGTGCAGGCCGGCGCTCTAATAAACTGAGCCACCAGGGCTGTATGGAATCTGGTGGTGCGCTGTCTGATTGCAAACTTTTTAATTAATTGTTACAACTGATGTATTACCAATTAATTGTTACAAGTAATTTCCTACAAATTCGTTGTTATTGCAGCTGCACCTGATTTATTGCAACTGAGTTCTTGCGAGTCAGAATATCGCGAAATCGGTCAATATGTGCTGTATGGCGCCATTCCTTGTATATCGCAGGTCTTTTGCTTAAATTACGCCACTCATCCGTTCGGCGCAGTATCTCCTGTAACGTTTCCTGTAATGTTTCCTGTAACGTCTTCTGTGACGTTTCCTGTACCATCTCCTGCAACGTCTATAGCGTCTTCTGTAACGTCTGTAACGTCTGTAGCGTCTCCTGTAACATCTTCTGTAACGTCTATAGCGTTTTCTGTAGCGTCTGTACCATCTCCTGAAACGTCTGTAGCGTCTCCTGTAACGTCTCCTGTGACGTCTCCTGTAGCATCTCTTTTGACATCTCATGTAGCGTCTCCTGTAACGTCTGTAGCGTCTCCTGTAGGGCCTGTAACGTCTGTAGCGTCTCCTGTAACGTCTGAAACGTCTATAGCATCTCCTGTAACGTCTGCAACGTCTGTAGCGTCTCCTGTAACGTCTCCTGTGACGTCTCCTGTAACGTCTGTAGCGTCTCATGTAACGTCTCATGTAGCGTCTCCTGTAGCGTCTCCTGTAACGTCTGCAACGTCTATAGCGTCTTCTGTAACGTCTGTAACGTCTCCTGTAACGCCTGTAGCGTCTCCTGTAGCGTCTCCTGTAGAGTATGTAGCGTCTCCTGCAACGTCTGTAGCGTCTCATGTAATGTCTGTATGGTCTCCTGTAACGTCTGTGGCGACTCCTGTAACACCTGTAACGTCTAACTTCTGTGACGTCTCGTGTAACACCTGTAACGTCTCGTGTAACACCTGTAACGTCTAACATCTGTGACATCTCGTGTAACACCTGTAACGTCTAACATCTGTGACGTCTCGTGTAACACCTGTAACGTCTGTAACACCTGTAACGTCTGCTGAATCACTGTCGGTCTGATGGTCGGCCGACTGACCCCGGGTCGGGCCGGTCACGTGACATGCTGTCGCCCCGCCGCCGACGGCTTGAGCTGGGCGGTAGCTTTACTCGGCGTTGACTCGGCGGGTATCGGCTGCGCCGCTATGCAACGTTTACCATGGAACATGAGCACAATTAAAAGCCGTTTTGTCACGAATGCTGCTGAAAATGTTACTTAAAAAGCAGGTCTGGTCCTGGGAAAGGAAACGAAGGCGATGATGTAACAAAAAAGGCAGTTTTGAGGGTCGCGATGGTCAGGTCGACCAGACGAGGAAAGTTACTTACTCAATAAGACGTTTTATGTTGCACAACGGAACTTCTTTCATGTGAATGAGCACGAGCCGAAGTAAAAACAATTATTGCACTGCATGAACTCAAGTACTTTTTGTTCGGACCAAACCCATCTGGCACTTTCTTGGGAGGTACCGTCGGGGACTGCGGAGCGAAGAGCAGTACCTTTTGGTGTTCATTTTAGGTGACTGCGTCATATGTCGGAATCCCTTCCCCCCCCCATCCTATACCCTCGGCTGTGCACGGCTAAATGGTTGATGTTCAATGGGTCAATGGTTCAATGGTTGACGTCGGTGGTTGACGTTGGCCCACCAACTGATGCGTGCACGCCGTATACACAGTCTGCAGGTGTTGTGTAGATGTTCAGCACATGGTGTATTTAGTCCGCAGGCGCTGTGCAGATATTCAGCACGTGGTGTATTTAGTCTGCAGGTGTTGTGTAGATGTTCAGCACATGGTGTATTTAGTCCGCAGGCGCTGTGCAGATATTAAGCACGTGGTGTATTTAGTATACAGGCGCTGTGCAGATATTCAGCACGTGGCGTATTTAGTCTGTAGGCGCCGTGCAGATATTCAGCACGTGGTGTATTTAGTTTGCAGGTGTTGTGTAGATATTCAGCACGTGGTGTATTTAGTCTGCAGGTGTTGTGTCGATATTCAGCACGTGGTGTATTTAGTCTGCACGTGGTGTGCAGATATTCAGCACGTGGTGTATTTAGTCTGCAGGTGTTGTGTAGATATTCAGCACGTGGTGTATTTAGTCTGCAAGTGTTGTGTAGATATTCAGCACGTGGTGTATTTAGTCTGCAGGTGTTGTGTAGATATTCAGCACGTGGTGTATTTAGTATACAGGCGCTGTGCAGATATTCAGCACATGGTGTATTTAGTCTGCAGGTGTTGTGTAGATATTCAGCACGTGGTGTATTTAGTATACAGGCGCTGTGCAGATATTCAGCACATGGTGTATTTAGTCTGCAGGTGTTGTGTAGATATTCAGCACGTGGTGTATTTAGTATACAGGCGCTGTGCAGATATTCAGCACGTGGTGTATTTAGTATACAGGAGCTGTGCAGATATTCAGCACGTGGTGTATTTAGTATACAGGCGCTGTGCAGATATTCAGCATGTGGTGTATTTAGTCTGCAGGTGTTGTGTAGATATTCAGCACGTGGTGTATTTAGTCTGCAGGTGGTGTGTATATGTTCAACAAACGGTGTATTTATTCAGGTGGTTTATTTATTCTGCACATGGCGTATTTGTTCTCCACGTGGTGTATGTATTCGACATATGGTGTATTTGTTCTGCTTCTGCAGGCCGCTCCTGGACCTGCACGCGACCGCACCAACTGCGCCACGTCACGTGACGCCGTGTGACGTAGCACCTGCTGTTGGCGCCCGTCTCGGCGGGGCAACGTTGTGCGTGACGCCGTGTGACTTTCCGCAGGCTCATCGTGCCCGTCTCAATGATCATCATCAACGACGTCATGGCCTACATGTTCGGCTTCTTCTTCGGCCGCACGCCGTTGATCCAGCTGTCGCCCAAGAAGACGTGGGAGGGCTTCGTCGGCGGCGGCGTGGCAACCGTGCTCATCGGCCTCATGGTGGGTGTCCGGCCAGTTCCTCGCGGGGCTCACTGTAGTGTTTGAGGAGTTCCTCATGGGGCTCACTGTAGTGTGTGAGGAGTTCCTCACGGGGCTCACTGTGGGTGTTTGATGAGTTCCTCATGGGACTCATTGTGGGTGTCTGATGAGCTTCTCACGGCGCTCATCGTGAGTGTCTGATGAGTTCCTCATCGGACGGATTGTGAGTCTCCTGGGACTTATTTTCAGTGAATGTTTGATGGTGTCTCAAAGCCCTTGTTGAGTGCCTGATAGTGCTCGATGATGATCCTGGCTGACTTACGCACGCACGCGCCTGCACTTGCGTCCGCGTGCGTGCATGCATGTGCGCGTGACAATAACCCACGTAATCAATCGAACGCAATCGAGCACCGCCGGCTTTACATCTCCAGCTGCACTACAGCTCCGGCCGTGTGTGTGTGCGTGGGTGTGTCCGGCTCCACATCTCCAGCTGCACTACAGCTCCGGCCGTGGGTGTGTCCGGCTCCACATCTCCAGCTGCACTACAGCTCCGGCCGTGGGTGTGTGTGTGTGTGTGTCCGGCTCCACATCTCCAGCTGCACTACAGCTCCGGCCGTGGGTGTGTCCGGCTCCACATCTCCAGCTGCACTACAGCTCCGGCCGTGGGTGTGTCCGGCTCCACATCTCCAGCTGCACTACAGCTCCGGCCGTGGGTGTGTCCGGCTCCACATCTCCAGCTGCACTACAGCTCCGGCCGTGGGTGTGTCCGGCTCCACATCTCCAGCTGCACTACAGCTCCGGCCGTGTGTGTGTCCGGCTCCACATCTCCAGCTGCACTACAGCTCCGGCCGTGGTGTGTGTGTGTGTGTGTCCGGCTCCACATCTCCAGCTGCACTACAGCTCCGGCCGTGGGTGTGTCCGGCTCCACATCTCCAGCTGCACTACAGCTCCGGCCGTGGGTGTGTCCGGCTCCACATCTCCAGCTGCACTACAGCTCCGGCCGTGGGTGTGTGCGTGTGTGTGTCCGGCTCCACATCTCCAGCTGCACTACAGCTCCGGCCGTGTGTGTGTCCGGCTCCACATCTCCAGCTGCACTACAGCTCCGGCCGTGGGTGTGTGTGTGTGTGTCCGGCTCCACATCTCCAGCTGCACTACAGCTCCGGCCGTGGGTGTGTCCGGCTCCACATCTCCAGCTGCACTACAGCTCCGGCCGTGGGTGTGTCCGGCTCCACATCTCCAGCTGCACTACAGCTCCGGCCGTGTGTGTGTCCGGCTCCACATCTCCAGCTGCACTACAGCTCCGGCCGTGGGTGTGTCCGGCTCCACATCTCCAGCTGCACTACAGCTCCGGCCGTGGGTGTGTGCGTGTGTGTGTCCGGCTCCACATCTCCAGCTGCACTACAGCTCCGGCCGTGGGTGTGTCCGGCTTTACATCTCCAGCTGCACTACAGCTCCGGCCGTGTGTGTGTCCGGCTTTACATCTCCAGCTGCACTACAGCTCCGGCCGTGGGTGTGTGCGTGTGTGTGTCCGGCTTTACATCTCCAGCTGCACTACAGCTCCGGCCGTGTGTGTGTCCGGCTTTACATCTCCAGCTGCACTACAGCTCCGGCCGTGGGTGTGTCCGGCTCCACATCTCAAGCTGCACTACAGCTCCGGCCGTGTGTGTGTCCGGCTTTACATCTCCAGCTGCACTACAGCTCCGGCCGTGGGTGTGTCCGGCTCCACATCTCCAGCTGCACTACAGCTCCGGCCGTGGGTGTGTCCGGCTCCACATCTCCAGCTGCACTACAGCTCCGGCCGTGGGTGTGTCCGGCTCCACATCTCCAGCTGCACTACAGCTCCGGCCGTGGGTGTGTCCGGCTCCACATCTCCAGCTGCACTACAGCTCCGGCCGTGGGTGTGTGCGTGTGTGTGTCCGGCTTTACATCTCCAGCTGCACTACAGCTCCGGCCGTGTGTGTGTCCGGCTTTACATCTCCAGCTGCACTACAGCTCCGGCCGTGGGTGTGTCCGGCTCCACATCTCAAGCTGCACTACAGCTCCGGCCGTGTGTGTGTCCGGCTTTACATCTCCAGCTGCACTACAGCTCCGGCCGTGGGTGTGTCCGGCTCCACATCTCCAGCTGCACTACAGCTCCGGCCGTGGGTGTGTCCGGCTCCACATCTCCAGCTGCACTACAGCTCCGGCCGTGGGTGTGTCCGGCTCCACATCTCCAGCTGCACTACAGCTCCGGCCGTGGGTGTGTCCGGCTCCACATCTCCAGCTGCACTACAGCTCCGGCCGTGTGTGTGTCCGGCTCCACATCTCCAGCTGCACTACAGCTCCGGCCGTGGGTGTGTGCGTGTGTGTGTCCGGCTCCACATCTCCAGCTGCACTACAGCTCCGGCCGTGGGTGTGTCCGGCTCCACATCTCCAGCTGCACTACAGCTCCGGCCGTGTGTTGTGTGTGCCCACATCTCCAGCTGCACTACAGCTCCGGCCGTGTGTGTGTCCGGCTCCACATCTCCAGCTGCACTACAGCTCCGGCCGTGGGTGTGTCCGGCTCCACATCTCCAGCTGCACTACAGCTCCGGCCGTGGGTGTGTCCGGCTCCACATCTCCAGCTGCACTACAGCTCCGGCCGTGTGTGTGTCCGGCTTTACATCTCCAGCTGCACTACAGCTCCGGCCGTGGGTGTGTCCGGCTCCACATCTCCAGCTGCACTACAGCTCCGGCCGTGGGTGTGTGTGTGTGTCCGGCTCCACATCTCCAGCTGCACTACAGCTCCGGCCGTGGGTGTGTCCGGCTCCACATCTCCAGCTGCACTACAGCTCCGGCCGTGGGTGTGTCCGGCTCCACATCTCCAGCTGCACTACAGCTCCGGCCGTGTGTGTGTCCGGCTCCACATCTCCAGCTGCACTACAGCTCCGGCCGTGGGTGTGTGCTGTGTGTGTCCGGCTCCACATCTCCAGCTGCACTACAGCTCCGGCCGTGGGTGTGTCCGGCTCCACATCTCCAGCTGCACTACAGCTCCGGCCGTGTGTGTGTCCGGCTCCACATCTCCAGCTGCACTACAGCTCCGGCCGTGTGTGTGTGCGTGGGTGTGTCCGGCTCCACATCTCCAGCTGCACTACAGCTCCGGCCGTGGGTGTGTCCGGCTCCACATCTCCAGCTGCACTACAGCTCCGGCCGTGTGTGTGTCCGGCTCCACATCTCCAGCTGCACTACAGCTCCGGCCGTGGGTGTGTGCGTGGGTGTGTCACGCCGCGTTTGGCCGGCAGATGTCGCAGCAGCTGGCGCAGTACGCCTACTTCACCTGCCCGCTGGAGTACAGTGAGTCGCTGGACGGCTTCAGCTTCGGCTGCCAGCGGCCGCCACAGTTCGTGCCGCAGCAGTTCGCGCTGCCCGCCTGGGTGGCGGCCGTCTGTCGGCTGGTACGTAGGGGAGGGGGCCGTCTGTCGGCTGGTACGTAAGGGAGGGGCCGTCTGTCGGCTGGTATGTAGGGGAGGGGGCCGCCTGTCGGCTGGTACGTAGGGGAGGGGGCCGTCTGGTATGTGGGGTCGTCTGCCGGCTGGTACGTAGAGGAGGGGGCCGTATGGTATGTGGGGTCGTCTGTCGGCTGGTATGTAGGGGAGGGGGCCGTCTGTCGGCTGGTATGTAGGGGAGGGGGCCGTCTGTCGGCTGGTACGTAGGGGAGGCGGCCGTCTGTCGGCTGGTACGTAGGGGAGGGGGCCGTCTGTCGGCTGGTACGTAGGGGAGGGGGCCGTCTGTCGGCTGGTACGTAGGGGAGGCGGCCGTCTGTCGGCTGGTACGTAGGGGAGGGGGCCGTCTGGTATGTGGGGCCGTCTGTCGGTTGGTATGTAGGGGAGGGGGCCGTCTGGTATGTGGGGCCGTATGTCGGCTGGTATGTAGGGGGAGGGGGCCGTCTGTCGGCTGGTACGTAGGGGAGGGGGCCGTCTGGTATGTGGGGCCGTCTGTCGGCTGGTATGTAGGGGAGGGGGCCGTCTGGTATGTGGGGCCGTCTGTCGATTGTTATGTAGGAGAGGGGGCCGTCTGGTATGTGGGGTCGGCTGGTATGTGAGGCCGTCTGTCGGTTGGTATGTAGGGGAGGGGGCCGTCTGGTATGTGGGGTCGTCTGCCGGCTGGTACGTAGAGGAGGGGGCCGTATGGTATGTGGGGTCGTCTGTCGGCTGGTATGTAGGGGAGGGGACCGTCTGTCGGCTGGTATGTAGGGGAGGCGGCCGTCTGTCGGCTGGTACGTAGGGGAGGGGGCCGTCTGTCGGCTGGTACGTAGGGGAGGGGGCCGTCTGTCGGCTGGTACGTAGGGGAGGGGGCCGTCTGTCGGCTGGTACGTAGGGGAGGGGGCCGTCTGGTATGTGGGGCCGTCTGTCGGCTGGTATGTAGGGGAGGGGGCCGTCTGGTATGTGGGGCCGTCTGTCGGCTGGTATGTAGGGGAGGGGGCCGTCTGTCGGCTGGTACGTAGGGGAGGGGGCCGTCTGGTATGTGGGGCCGTCTGTCGGCTGGTATGTAGGGGAGGGGGCCGTCTGGTATGTGGGGCCGTCTGTCGGCTGGTATGTAGGGGAGGGGGACGTCTGGTATGTGGGGCCGTCTGTCGATTGTTATGTAGGAGAGGGGGCCGTCTGGTATGTGGGGTCGGCTGGTATGTGAGGCCGTCTGTCGGTTGGTATGTAGGGGAGGGGGCCGTCTGGTATGTGAGGCCGTCTGTCGGCTGGTATGTAGGGGAGGGGGTCGGCTGGTATATGAGGCCGTCTGTCGGCTGGTATGTAGGGGAGGGGGCCGTCTGGTATGTGAGGCCGTCTGTCGATTGGTATGTAGGTGAGGGGGTCGTCTGGTATGTGGGGTCGGCTGGTATGTGGGGCCGTCTGCCGGCTGGTATGTAGGGGAGGGGGCCGTCTGGTATGTGGGGCCGTCTGTCGATTGGTATGTAGGAGAGGGGGCCGTCTGGTATGTGGGGTCGGCTGGTATGTGAGGCCGTCTGTCGGCTGGTATGTAGGAGAGGGGGCCGTCTGGTATGTGGGGTCGGCTGGTATGTGAGGCCGTCTGTCGGCTGGTATGTAGGGGAGGGGGCCGTCTGGTATGTGGGGCCGTCTGCCAGCTGGTATGTAGGGGAGGGGCCGTCTGGTATGTGAGGCCGTCTGTCGATTGGTATGTAGGGGAGGGGGTCGGCTGGTATGTGAGGCCGTCTGTCGGCTGGTATGTAGGAGAGGGGGCCGTCTGGTATGTGGGGTCGGCTGGTATGTGAGGCCGTCTGTCGGCTGGTATGTAGGGGAGGGGGCCGTCTGGTATGTGGGGCCGTCTGCCAGCTGGTATGTAGGGGAGGGGCCGTCTGGTATGTGAGGCCGTCTGTCGATTGGTATGTAGGGGAGGGGGTCGGCTGGTATGTGAGGCCGTCTGTCGGCTGGTATGTAGGGGAGGGGGCCGTCTGGTATGTGAGGCCGTCTGTCGATTGGTATGTAGGGGAGGGGGCCGTCTGGTATGTGAGGCCGTCTGTCGGCTGGTATGTAGGGGAGGGGGTCGGCTGGTATATGAGGCCGTCTGTCGGCTGGTATGTAGGGGAGGGGGCCGTCTGGTATGTGAGGCCGTCTGTCGATTGGTATGTAGGGGAGGGGGTCGGCTGGTATGTGGGGTCGGCTGGTATGTGGGGCCGTCTGCCGGCTGGTATGTAGGGGAGGGGGCCGTCTGGTATGTGGGGCCGTCTGTCGATTGGTATGTAGGAGAGGGGGCCGTCTGGTATGTGGGGTCGGCTGGTATGTGGGGCCGTCTGCCGGCTGGTATGTAGGGGAGGGGGCCGTCTGGTATGTGGGGCCGTCTGCCGGCTGGTATGTAGGGGAGGGGGCCGTCTGTCGGCTGGTATGTAGGGGAGGGGGCCGTCTGGTATGTGAGGCCGTCTGTCGGCTGGTATGTAGGGGAGGGGGCCGTCTGGTATGTGGGGCCGTCTGTCGATTGGTATGTAGGAGAGGGGGCCGTCTGGTATGTGGGGTCGGCTGGTATGTGGGGCCGTCTGCCGGCTGGTATGTAGGGGAGGGGGCCGTCTGGTATGTGGGGCCGTCTGCGGGCTGGTATGTAGGGGAGGGGGCCGTCTGGTATGTGAGGCCGTCTGTCGGCTGATATGTAGGGGAGGTGGTCGGCTGGTATGTAGGGGGGAGGGGTCGGCCGGTATGTGGGGCCGTCTGTCGGCTGGTATGTGGGGCCAGCTGGTATGTGGGGCCGTCTGACGGCTGGTATGTGGCGCCGTCTGGTATGCGGGGCCGTCTGGTATGTGGAGCCGTCTGTCGGCTGGTATGTGGGGCCGTCTGGTATGTGGGGCCAGCTGGTATGTGGAGCCGTCTGCCGGCTGGTATGTGGGGCCGTCTGGTATGTGGAGCCGTCTGCCGGCTGGTATGTGGGGCCGTCTGCCGGCTGGTATGTGGGGCCGTCTGCCGGCTGGTATGTGGGGCCGTCTGCCGGCTGGTATGTGGGGCCGGCTGGTATGTGGGGCCGGCTGGTATGTGGGGCCAGCTGGTATGTGGGGCCGGCTGGGATGTGGGGCCGTCTGGTATGCGGGGCCGTCTGTCGGCTGGTATGTGGGGCCAGCTGGTATGTGGGGCCGGCTGGTATGTGGGGCCGGCTGGTATGTGGGGCCAGCTGGTATGTGGGGCCGTCTGCCGGCTGGTATGTGGGGTCGGCTGGTATGTGGGGCCGTCTGTCGGCTGGTATGTGGGGCCAGCTGGTATGTGGGGCCGGCTGTCGGCTGGTATGTGGGGCCGGCTGCCGGCTGGTATGTGGGGCAGTCTGCCGGCTGGTATGTGGGGCCGTCTGGTATTTGGGGCCGTCTGTCGGCTGGTATGTGGGGCCGGCTGGTATGTGGGGCCGGCTGGTATGTGGGGCTAGCTGGTATGTGGGGCCGGCTGGTATGTGGGGCCGTCTGCCGGCTGGTATGTAGGGGAGGGGGCCGTCTGGTATGTGGGGCCGTCTGTCGATTGGTATGTAGGAGAGGGGGCCGTCTGGTATGTGGGGTCGGCTGGTATGTGGGGCCGTCTGCCGGCTGGTATGTAGGGGAGGGGGCCGTCTGGTATGTGGGGCCGTCTGCCGGCTGGTATGTAGGGGAGGGGTCCGTCTGTCGGCTGGTATGTAGGGGAGGGGGCCGTCTGGTATGTGAGGCCGTCTGTCGGCTGGTATGTAGGGGAGGGGGCCGTCTGGTATGTGGGGCCGTCTGTCGATTGGTATGTATGAGAGGGGGCCGTCTGGTATGTGGGGTCGGCTGGTATGTGGGGCCGTCTGCCGGCTGGTATGTAGGGGAGGGGGCCGTCTGGTATGTGGGGCCGTCTGCCGGCTGGTATGTAGGGGAGGGGGCCGTCTGGTATGTGAGGCCGTCTGTCGGCTGATATGTAGGGGAGGGGGTCGGCTGGTATGTAGGGGAGGGGGTCGGCTGGTATGTGGGGCCGTCTGTCGGCTGGTATGTGGGGCCAGCTGGTATGTGGGGCCGTCTGACGGCTGGTATGTGGCGCCGTCTGGTATGCGGGGCCGTCTGGTATGTGGAGCCGTCTGTCGGCTGGTATGTGGGGCCGTCTGGTATGTGGGGCCAGCTGGTATGTGGGGCCGTCTGCCGGCTGGTATGTGGGGCCGTCTGCCGGCTGGTATGTGGGGCCGGCTGGTATGTGGGGCCGGCTGGTATGTGGGGCCAGCTGGTATGTGGGGCCGGCTGGTATGTGGGGCCGTCTGGTATGCGGGGCCGTCTGTCGGCTGGTATGTGGGGCCAGCTGGTATGTGGGGCCGGCTGGTATGTGGGGCCGGCTGGTATGTGGGGCCAGCTGGTATGTGGGGCCGTCTGCCGGCTGGTATGTGGGGTCGGCTGATATGTGGGGCCGTCTGTCGGCTGGTATGTGGGGCCAGCTGGTATGTGGGGCCGGCTGGTATGTGGGGCCGGCTGTCGGCTGGTATGTGGGGCCGGCTGCCGGCTGGTATGTGGGGCAGTCTGCCGGCTGGTATGTGGGGCCGTCTGTCGGCTGGTATGTGGGGCCGGCTGTCGGCTGGTATGTGGGGCCGGGGTGGCGGCCCCACATACCAGAGTTACTCAAGAGTCATTGGAGGTTACTCAAGTGCGTTGATCTTTGTGTTGTGCCACTGTGTCTACATTGTAGGGCATGCCGTGCCGTTCACTGTCAGTATAAGTCCTCGGGCGTCATTGAAGACGAAGGACGGGGCCGCGCAGTGGTTTTGTCCAGGACAAACTACACAAGTGATGTAGGTACGCGCGCGCCGCAGTCCCGATTTCCTGACCAAACACTGGAACGCCGCACGTTCTCGCCGTCATTTGGACAGGCGAAGTACTGCCAACAAGGTCGGCCGATGTAAATAGCGCCCGCAGAATGTGACTCGAGAAACACGAAAAATCCTCGCCAAGGGAGCCGAACGACGTGGAAGGAGGGCAAGGGGGGGTGGGGGTGACAGCGGAGTGCGGTTGGACATTAGCGGTTGGGCCGCAACATGCGCCAGTCCGGGCTTAACGCACGCGCGATTTCCGTGGCCGTCGTCTGTGGCGCCGGGGCGCGGTAGGTTAGTTGGTAGAGCGTCGGACTCTTGATCGCAAGATTGTGGGTTCGATTCTCACAACCGACGGCGTTTACTGCGTTTATCCGAGACCAATCGGCGTGCGTTTGGTGTGTGAAACTGTGTACATGTATGTGTACATGTATGTGTACATATGTGTATGTGTACGGAAGAAGGCTTGATTAGTTTTAGCAAACTATTAGTCATGGGCGCTAAATGACCAGACCTGGTCTATGCGCCCTAAAACTCAAAGAGCCAACCACCCAACTAAGTTTACCAGCCGCGTGCTTTTCGACCGTCTTCTGGACCGCCCGGCGTGCCCGCGGCTGGATCTGACGCCCGTCCCCGGTCGTGTTCTGGACGTCCTGCGTGCCTGGATCTGACGCCCGTCCCCGGTCGTGTTCTGGACGTCCTGCGTGCCTGGATCTGACGCCCGTCCCCGGTCGTGTTCTGGACGTCATGCGTGCCCGTGCCTGGATCTGACGCCCGTCCCCGGTCGTGTTCTGGACCGCCCGGCGTGCCTGGATCTGACGCCCGTCCCCGGTCGTGTTCTGGACCGCCCGGCGTGCCCGCGGCTGGATCTGACGCCCGTCCCCGGTCGTGTTCTGGACCGCCCGGCGTGCCTGGATCTGACGCCCGTCCCCGGTCGTGTTCTGGACTGCCCGGCGTGCCTGGATCTGACGCCCGTCCCCGGTCGTGTTCTGGACCGCCCGGCGTGCCCGCGGCTGGATCTGACGCCCGTCCCCGGTCGTGTTCTGGACCGCCTGGCGTGCCTGGATCTGACGCCCGTCCCCGGTCGTGTTCTGGACTGCCCGGCGTGCCTGGATCTGACTCCCCCTGTGGTCCGGCAGTTCGGCATTGCGCCGACGCTGGAGTTCTCGCCGTTCCTGCTGCACGCCTTGGTGATGGGCCTGTTCAGCTCCATCATCGGCCCGTTCGGCGGCTTCTTCGCCAGCGGCTTCAAGCGCGCCTTCAAGATCAAGGTGAGCTCAACATCAAGCGGTCAAGATCAATAAATCGGCAGCTGCTGCCAGCCGGACGGTCGGTACAGCCTGCCACGTGGTCTCCTCTGTCAGTCCAGCAGCAGCTGTTAGGGGGTCTCCTCTGTCAGTCCAGCAGCAGCTGTCAGGGGGTCTCCTCTGTCAGTCCAGCAGCAGCTGTCAGAGGGTCTCCTCTGTTAGTCCAGCAGCAGCTGCCACGGGGTCTCCTCTGTTAGTCCAGCAGCAGCTGTTAGGGGGTCTCCTCTGTTAGTCCAGCAGCAGCTGTCAGGGGGTCTCCTCTGTTAGTCCAGCAGCAGCTGTCAGGGGGTCTCCTCTGTTAGTCCAGCAGCAGCTGTCAGGGGGTCTCCTCTGTCAGTCCAGCAGCAGCTGTCAGGGGGTCTCCTCTGTCAGTCCAGCAGCAGCTGCCACGGGGTCTCCTCTGTCAGTCCAGCAGCAGCTGCCACGGGGTCTCCTCTGTCAGTCCAGCAGCAGCTGCCACAGGGTTTCCTATGTGTCAGGACAGCAGCATCTGTCAGGGATGTGGACCCCCCCCCCCGGGCCGACGGCAGTTGGGCCTTTTCATTCATTCCGGCATCTTCATTCCGTGATTCTTGAGTACTTTTTTTTCTAAACAGTTAACCAGCGCCGTCTCGTGGGGTGGTTTCGAGGCGCCTCTTTTCCGCCCCTCCCTAAGGTTTTCCGCTGACAGTGAACAACGGTGTGCGGCAGCACGCCGAAGTTTGACATATCTTGTACCACATCAATTTGGCATTTCACTTGGATATTTTGAATTCCGGTCATCCACGGGCACCAAGGTGATCAAAATCGAGTCTGGTCACCTCCAAACATGTTCAACCAGTCGTCATGTTTTCACGGGTAAAAATATTTGGATGAAACTTTCGGCGTTTGCATATCTGGAGGGACGCAACAAAACGCACACGATTATTTTGTGAATTTTTGCGTTTTTCCTGACATATTTGTTTTGCGTATTAGCTCATTGTGGCTAAAATGAAAATGTTGGCTAAAGCCAGCACTTTTATGAGGCTCAGTTTAATTTTCGTAACGTTTATCGGTGCGCTCTACCCATTACGAAGATACAAATGTTAAATGTCGAATTAACTAATTAATTAATTATTAATGTTTAATTTCGCAACATGTTAACTCGAAAACTAAATTTGGACAACTTCATCTTTTTTTATTCGGATGGTCAAACATTTTTGACCATGGTAGATTTCGTCTTCCTTTTCAACTTAAAGAAAGGTTTTATCTTGCCTAGAATGATCTCCCCAGAGCGAAAATCATGACATCAATTGTGGCCTTAGTGACGTCATTTTTAGGGGTACAATTTGTGGGGTGGTTCCGGGACTACCTGTCGAGAGCCTTCCAATGATACCTCACGTTTTCGTGCGGCGGTTAGTTTGGAGATTTGATGGGCGGCTTATAATGACCCCCCGCCCGAGACAGGGTGTGGGGATCTGACCGGAAAAACTGGTCATGGATCTAACTGGAAAGACTTGTGTGTTGATCTAACCTGAAAGGCACCATTTTCAAATGGCACTATTCAACATTGAAATAAATGAGAAAACAAATATTATGGAGAGGATAATGTTCTGGATGCCAAAAAGTCGGGTGCCGCCCATTTCTCCATTCTTGGTTGTGTGCCGTATGTTTTAAGTTCGGCCTTACATGTATGGGTGTTGCATGCTATGGTAATATAGTAACATTATACTTAAACACTTGATTCGAAGCCTCTCCTTTGCTCTTTTAACGCAAATGGTCAATTCTGGTCGAAGCGCCCCCATCCCCTTCTTCTGTCATGTGCGCTAAATGACCTCATCCTAGTCGATGCACCTAGAGGCCCAAAGAATACTCATGTCAGGAATAGCAATGATAATAATAATAATCATCGGCACGATTAGCAATGATAATAATAATCATCGGCACGATTAGCAATGATAATAATAATAATCGGCACGATTAGCAGGACACGTGCACATTTGTCACTACATCGTTGTTTTAAAGCTCGTGTGTGGTGCCTGGTGCTGTGACAAGACTTACATGGAAGGATCTCTGTGTGCTGCAGGAGTTTTCAACAGGCTTCCTTTTGTCAGCACAGTTTTGAGGTGATATGCGCACTGTTTATTGGGTGGTTCTCGACGCACCATCACGGATATGTATCAGTACCAAAGGTCCCGTGTTCGACTCTAGCGCCACTCGAGACATTTCCGAATCCCTCGGCCCACCTGCGAAACAGTGTGGGCGGCGCCATTAGCCGTGAATGTCCATAAAGTGTGTCGTGAACCAACCAATAAACAAACAAACAAACAACGGATATGTATCTCGACGACCACGGCTAATGACGCCGCCCACACCGTTTCGCCGGTGGGCAGAGGGATTGGGAAATGTCCCGAGTGGTGCGGGTGTGATGGGATGAGTAGTCTCACAATGGAAAGATTGTGGGTTTGAGTCTCACTTGTCTACTCGTCGCCGGTGGCCAATCGGCGCGAGAGATTGGCGGCGCTACGCGACTCGGCGGTCGGCGTGTCGTGTGGCCAATAGTGTGTGGAGTGGATAGTGTGTGGAGTGTGCGATTTGCCCACTGATGGCGGTCGGCGTGTCGTGTGGCCAATAGTGTGTGGAGTGTGCGATTTGCCCACTGATGGCGGTCGGCGTGTCGTGTGGCCAATAGTGTGTGGAGTGTGTGATTTGCCCACTGATGGCGGTCGGCTGGTGGCAGGACTTCGGGGACCTGATCCCCGGCCACGGCGGCATCATGGACAGGTTTGACTGTCAGTTCCTGATGGCCACCTTCGTCAACGTCTACATCTCCACCTTCGTCAAGTCGCCCTCCACTCACAAAATACTGCAGCAGGTGAGCGGACACGGCTGGCTTCCCCCCGAGCACCAGGTGAGCGGACACGGCTGCCCCAGCCCCCGAGCACCAGGTGAGCGGACACGGCTGCTCCCCCCCGAGCAGCAGGTGAGCGGACACGGCTGCCCCCCGAGCAGCAGGTGAGCGGACACGGCTGGCTTCCCCACTCCCCCCTCCAGATTCACACTGCTCAAGTCGCCCGGTTTATTTATTTCAAAGTAAATAAACTCAAATTATTCAAATTCAAAATAAATTCAAATTATTTATTTCAAACTGAAATATCATATTTGTGAGTGATGACATGTAATAACTGCATACATTTAGGGTCCACCTGTACGTGTTGGCGTGTTGCGTGGCTGTTGCGTGGCTGTGGGACTCACGCAACAGTCGAGTTTGACCCCGACCTGACCTGACCTGACCGGGTAGAGGCTGCACAAGTTGTGGCCAGGCGGAGCACCTCGGTCGGTAGTTGCCCGGGCGGACGATGGTGGCTCGCCAGTCTGGCTGTTACGGTTTTACTGGGTGGTCCACGATGCCCTCATGTAATCTGCTAATCGGCGCCGCCCACACTATTTCGTCGGCGGGCCGCGGAATTGGGAAATGTGCGAGCGGTGCGAGAGTCCAACCTGGGACTTTTGTGTCCAGAGTCCAACTCCCTGACCACTCAGCCATCCCCGCCGCTGACTGCGGCTGAGGCTGTGTGTAGAGGAGAGGTGAAAGTTCCGCGACGTGTTGGTGGCCGTTTCGCCGGTCGGCGACGGCACCGACGTCCGGACTGACTCGCCCTGATTGGCAGCACTACTGAGCGCGTCGCGGGCTGACCCTCGGGCCGCCGTCGAGCATCGCTCTCGGGCCACCCGTCCCTCAGACCCTCGGGCCACCGTCGAGCCTCGCTCTCGGGCCACCCGTCCCTCAGACCCTCGGGCCACCGTCGATCCTCGCTCTCGGGCCACTCAGACCCTCTGACCCTCGGGCCACCGTCGAGCCTCGCTCTCGGGGAACTCGACCCTCAGACCCTCGGGCCACCCGTCCCTCAGACCCTCGGGCCACCGTCGAGCCTCGCTCTCGGGCCACCCGTCCCTCAGACCCTCGGGCCACCGTCGATCCTCGCTCTCGGGCCACCCGTCCCTCAGACCCTCGGGCCACCGTCGAGCCTCGCTCTCGGGCCACCCGTCCCTCAGACCCTCGGGCCACCGTCGAGCCTCGCTCTCGGGCCACCCGTCCCTCAGACCCTCGGGCCACCCGTCCCTCAGACCCTCGGGCCACCGTCGAGCCTCGCTCTCGGGCCACCCGTCCCTCAGACCCTCGGGCCACCCGTCCCTCAGACCCTCGGGCCACCGTCGAGCCTCGCTCTCGGGCCACCCGTCCCTCAGACCCTCGGGCCACCGTCGAGCCTCGCTCTCGGGCCACCCGTCCCTGAGACCCTCGGGCCACCGTCGAGCCTCGCTCTCGGGCCACCCGTCCCTCAGACCCTCGGGCCACCGTCGAGCCTCGCTCTCGGGCCACCCGTCCCTCAGACCCTCGGGCCACCGTCGAGCCTCGCTCTCGGGCCACCCGTCCCTCAGACCCTCGGGCCACCGTCGAGCCTCGCTCTCGGGCCACCCGTCCCTCAGACCCTCGGGCCACCGTCGAGCCTCGCTCTCGGGCCACCCGTCCCTCAGACCCTCGGGCCACCGTCGAGCCTCGCTCTCGGGCCACCGTCCCTCAGACCCTCGGGCCACCGTCGAGCCTCGCTCTCGGGCCACCCGTCCCTCAGACCCTCGGGCCACCGTCGAGCCTCGCTCTCGGGCCACCCGTCCCTCAGACCCTCGGGCCACCGTCGAGCCTCGCTCTCGGGCCACCCGTCCCTCAGACCCTCGGGCCACCGTCGAGCCTCGCTCTCGGGCCACCCGTCCCTCAGACCCTCGGGCCACCGTCGAGCCTCGCTCTCGGGCCACCCGTCCCTCAGACCCTCGGGCCACCGTCGAGCCTCGCTCTCGGGCCACCCGCCCTCAGACCCTCGGGCCACCGTCGAGCCTCGGCCACCTGTCCTCAGACCCTCGGGCCACCGTCGAGTCCCTCAGACCCTCGGGCCACCGTCGAGCCTCGCTCTCGGGCCACCCGTCCCTCAGACCCTCGGGCCACCGTCGAGCCTCGCTCTCGGGCCACCTGTCCCTTCAGACCCTCGGGCCACCGTCGAGCCTCGCTCTCGGGCCACCCGTCCCTCAGACCCTCGGGCCACCGTCGAGCCCTCGGGCCACCTGTCTTTAGACCCTCGGGCCACCGTCGAGCCTCTCCTTCGGGCCACCTCCTCAGCCCTCGGACCCTCGGGCCACCGTCGAGCCTCGCTCTCGGGCCACCCGTCCCTCAGACCCTCGGGCCACCGTCGAGCCTCGCTCTCGGGCCACCCGTCCCTCAGACCCTCGGGCCACCGTCGAGCCTCGCTCTCGGGCCACCCGTCCCTCAGACCCCCGCCCCTCGAGCCCCTTCGCTTCGGCCACCCGTCCCTCAGACCCTCGGGCCACCGTCGAGCCTCGCTCTCGGGCCACCCGTCCCTCAGACCCTCGGGCCACCGTCGAGCCTCGCTCTCGGGCCACCCGTCCCTCAGACCCTCGGGCCACCGTCGAGCCTCGCTCTCGGGCCACCCGTCCCTCAGACCCTCGGGCCACCGTCGAGCCTCGCTCTCGGGCCACCCGTCCCTCAGACCCTCGGGCCACCGTCGAGCCTCGCTCTCGGGCCACCCGTCCCTCAGACCCTCGGGCCACCGTCGAGCCTCGCTCTCGGGCCACCCGTCCCTCAGACCCTCGGGCCACCGTCGAGCCTCGCTCTCGGGCCACCCGTCCCTCAGACCCTCGGGCCACCGTCGAGCCTCGCTCTCGGGCCACCCGTCCCTCAGACCCTCGGGCCACCGTCGAGCCTCGCTCTCGGGCCACCCGTCCCTCAGACCCTCGGGCCACCGTCGAGCCTCGCTCTCCGGGCCACCCGTCCCTCAGACCCTCGGGCCACCGTCGAGCCTCGCTCTCGGGCCACCCGTCCCTCAGACCCTCGGGCCACCGTCGAGCCTCGCTCTCGGGCCACCCTGTCCCTCAGACCCTCGGGCCACCGTCGAGCCTCGCTCTCGGGCCACCCGTCCCTCAGACCCTCGGGCCACCGTCGAGCCTCGCTCTCGGGCCCACCGTCCCTCAGACCCTCGGGCCACCGTCGAGCCTCGCTCTCGGGCCACCCGTCCCTCAGACCCTCGGGCCACCGTCGAGCCTCGCTCTCGGGCCACCCGTCCCTCAGACCCTCGGGCCACCGTCGAGCCTCGCTCTCGGGCCACCCGTCCCTCAGACCCTCGGGCCACCGTCGAGCCTCGCTCTCGGGCCACCCGTCCCTCAGACCCTCGGGCCACCGTCGAGCCTCGCTCTCGGGCCACCCGTCCCTCAGACCCTCGGGCCACCGTCGAGCCTCGCTTCCTCAGACCCTCGGGCCACCCGTCACCTGCTCCAGACCCTCGGGCCACCGTCGAGCCTCGCTCTCGGGCCACCCGTCCCTCAGACCCTCGGGCCACCGTCGAGCCTCGCTCTCGGGCCACCCGTCCCTCAGACCCTCGGGCCACCGTCGAGCCTCGCTCTCGGGCCACCCGTCCCTCAGACCCTCGGGCCACCGTCGAGCCTCGCTCTCGGGCCACCCGTCCCTCAGACCCTCGGGCCACCGTCGAGCCTCGCTCTCGGGCCACCCGTCCCTCAGACCCTCGGGCCACCGTCGAGCCTCGCTCTCGGGCCACCCGTCCCTCAGACCCTCGGGCCACCGTCGAGCCTCGCTCTCGGGCCACCCGTCCCTCAGACCCTCGGGCCACCGTCGAGCCTCGCTCTCGGGCCACCCGTCCCTCAGACCCTCGGGCCACCGTCGAGCCTCGCTCTCGGGCCACCCGTCCCTCAGACCCTCGGGCCACCGTCGAGCCTCGCTCTCGGGCCACCCGTCCCTCAGACCCTCGGGCCACCGTCGAGCCTCGCTCTCGGGCCACCCGTCCCTCAGACCCTCGGGCCCTCGTCGAGCCTGCTTTCGGGCCACCCTCAGACCCTCGGGCCACCGTCGAGCCTCGCTCTCGGGCCACCCGTCCCTCAGACCCTCGGGCCACCGTCGAGCCTCGCTCTCGGGCCACCCGTCCCTCAGACCCTCGGGCCACCGTCGAGCCTCGCTCTCGGGCCACCCGTCCCTCAGACCCTCGGGCCACCGTCGAGCCTCGCTCCTCTCGGGCCACCCGTCCCTCAGACCCTCGGGCCACCGTCGAGCCTCGCTCTCGGGCCACCCGTCCCTCAGACCCTCGGGCCACCGTCGAGCCTCGCTCTCGGGCCACCCGTCCCTCAGACCCTCGGGCCACCGTCGAGCCTCGCTCTCGGGCCACCCTGTCCCTCAGACCCTCGGGCCACCGTCGAGCCTCGCTCTCGGGCCACCCTGTCCCTCAGACCCTCGGGCCACCGTCGAGCCTCGCTCTCGGGCCACCCGTCCCTCAGACCCTCGGGCCACCGTCGAGCCTCGCTCTCGGGCCACCCGTCCCTCAGACCCTCGGGCCACCGTCGAGCCTCGCTCTCGGGCCACTCGGGCCACCCGTCCCTCAGACCCTCGGGCCACCGTCGAGCCTCGCTCTCGGGCCACCCGTCCCTCAGACCCTCGGGCCACCGTCGAGCCTCGCTCTCGGGCCACCTGTCCCTCAGACCCTCGGGCCACCGTCGAGCCTCGCTCTCGGGCCACCCGTCCCTCAGACCCTCGGGCCACCGTCGAGCCTCGCTCTCGGGCCCCACCGTCCCTCAGACCCTCGGGCCACCGTCGAGCCTCGCCTCGGGCCACCGTCCTCAGACCCTCGGGCCACCGTCGAGCCTCGCTCTCGGGCCACCCGTCCCTCAGACCCTCGGGCCACCGTCGAGCCTCGCTCTCGGGCCACCCTGTCCCTCAGACCCTCGGGCCACCGTCGAGCCTCGCTCTCGGGCCACCCTGTCCCTCAGACCCTCGGGCCACCGTCGAGCCTCGCTCTTCGGGCCACCCGTCCCTCAGACCCTCGGGCCACCGTCGAGCCTCGCTCTCGGGCCACCCGTCCCTCAGACCCTCGGGCCACCGTCGAGCCTCGCTCTCGGGCCACCCGTCCCTCAGACCCTCGGGCCACCGTCGAGCCTCGCTCTCGGGCCACCCGTCCCTCAGACCCTCGCTCTCGGGCCACCCGTCCCTCAGACCCTCGGGCCACCGTCGAGCCTCGCTCTCGGGCCACCGTCGAGCCTCGCTCTCGGGCCACCCGTCCCTCAGACCCTCGGGCCACCGTCGAGCCTCGCTCTCGGGCCACCCGTCCCTCAGACCCTCGGGCCACCGTCGAGCCTCGCTCTCGGGCCACCCGTCCCTCAGACCCTCGGGCCACCGTCGAGCCTCGCTCTCGGGCCACCCGTCCCTCAGACCCTCGGGCCACCGTCGAGCCTCGCTCGCTCTCGGGCCACCCTGTCCCTCAGACCCTCGGGCCACCGTCGAGCCTCGCTCTCGGGCCACCCTGTCCCTCAGACCCTCGGGCCACCGTCGAGCCTCGCTCTCGGGCCACCTGTCCCTCAGACCCTCGGGCCACCGTCGAGCCTCGCTCTCGGGCCACCCGTCCCTCAGACCCTCGGGCCACCGTCGAGCCTCGCTCTCGGGCCACCCGTCCCTCAGACCCTCGGGCCACCGTCGAGCCTCGCTCTCGGGCCACCCGTCCCTCAGACCCTCGGGCCACCGTCGAGCCTCGCTCTCGGGCCACCCTGTCCCTCAGACCCTCGGGCCACCGTCGAGCCTCGCTCTCGGGCCACCCTGTCCCTCAGACCCTCGGGCCACCGTCGAGCCTCGCTCTCTCGGGCCACCCGTCCCTCAGACCCTCGGGCCACCGTCGAGCCTCGCTCTCGGGCCACCCGTCCCTCAGACCCTCGGGCCACCGTCGAGCCTCGCTCTCGGGCCACCCTGTCCCTCAGACCCTCGGGCCACCGTCGAGCCTCGCTCTCGGGCCACTCAGACCCTCAGACCCTCGGGCCACCGTCGAGCCTCGCTCTCGGGCCACCCGTCCCTCAGACCCTCGGGCCACCGTCGAGCCTCGCTCTCGGGCCACCCGTCCCTCAGACCCTCGGGCCACCGTCGAGCCTCGCTCTCAGACCCTCGGGCCACCGTCGAGCCTCGCCTCGGGCCACCCTGTCCTTAGACCCTCGGGCCACCGTCGAGCCTCGCTTCGGGCCACCCGTCCCTCAGACCCTCGGGCCACCGTCGAGCCTCGCTCTCGGGCCACCCGTCCCTCAGACCCTCGGGCCACCGTCGAGCCTCGCTCTCGGGCCACCCGTCCCTCAGACCCTCGGGCCACCGTCGAGCCTCGCTCTCGGGCCACCCGTCCCTCAGACCCTCGGGCCACCGTCGAGCCTCGCTCTCCGGGCCACCCGTCCCTCAGACCCTCGGGCCACCGTCGAGCCTCGCTCTCGGCCACCTGTCCTCAGACCCTCGGGCCACCGTCGAGCCTCGCTCTCGGGCCACCCGTCCCTCAGACCCTCGGGCCACCGTCGAGCCTCGCTCTCGGGCCACCCGTCCCTCAGACCCTCGGGCCACCGTCGAGCCTCGCTCTCGGGCCACCCGTCCCTCAGACCCTCGGGCCACCGTCGAGCCTCGCTCTCGGGCCACCCGTCCCTCAGACCCTCGGGCCACCGTCGAGCCTCGCTCCCTCGGCCCGCCTGTCCCTCAGACCCTCGGGCCACCGTCGAGCCTCGCTCTCGGGCCACCCGTCCCTCAGACCCTCGGGCCACCGTCGAGCCTCGCTCTCGGGCCACCCGTCCCTCAGACCCTCGGGCCACCCGTCCCTCAGACCCTCGGGCCACCCGTCCCTCAGACCCTCGGGCCACCGTCGAGCCTCGCTCTCGGGCCACCCGTCCCTCAGACCCTCGGGCCACCGTCGAGCCTCGCTCTCGGGCCACCCGTCCCTCAGACCCTCGGGCCACCGTCGAGCCTCGCTCTCGGGCCACCCTGTCCCTCAGACCCGTCGGCCACCGTCGAGCCTCGCTCTCCGGGCCACCCGTCCCTCAGACCCTCGGGCCACCGTCGAGCCTCGCTCTCGGGCCACCCGTCCCTCAGACCCTCGGGCCACCGTCGAGCCTCGCTCTCGGGCCACCCGTCCCTCAGACCCTCGGGCCACCGTCGAGCCTCGCTCTCGGGCCACCCGTCCCTCAGACCCTCGGGCCACCGTCGAGCCTCGCTCTCGGGCCACCCGTCCCTCAGACCCTCGGGCCACCGTCGAGCCTCGCTCTCGGGCCACCCGTCCCTCAGACCCTCGGGCCACCGTCGAGCCTCGCTCTCTCGGGCCACCCGTCCCTCAGACCCTCGGGCCACCGTCGAGCCTCGCTCTCTCGGGCCACCCGTCCCTCAGACCCTCGGGCCACCGTCGAGCCTCCCTCCCCTCGGGCCACCCGTCCCTCAGACCCTCGGGCCACCGTCGAGCCTCGCTCTCGGGCCACCCGTCCCTCAGACCCTCGGGCCACCGTCGAGCCTCGCTCTCGGGCCACCCTGTCCCTCAGACCCTCGGGCCACCGTCGAGCCTCGCTCTCGGGCCACCCGTCCCTCAGACCCTCGGGCCACCGTCGAGCCTCGCTCTCGGGCCACCCGTCCCTCAGACCCTCGGGCCACCGTCGAGCCTCGCTCTCGGGCCACCCGTCCCTCAGACCCTCGGGCCACCGTCGAGCCTCGCTCTCGGGCCACCCGTCCCTCAGACCCTCGGGCCACCGTCGAGCCTCGCTCTCGGGCCACCCGTCCCTCAGACCCTCGGGCCACCGTCGAGCCTCGCTCTCGGGCCACCCGTCCCTCAGACCCTCGGGCCACCGTCGAGCCTCGCTCTCGGGCCACCCGTCCCTCAGACCCTCGGGCCACCGTCGAGCCTCGCTCTCGGGCCACCCGTCCCTCAGACCCTCGGGCCACCGTCGAGCCTCGCTCTCGGGCCACCGTCCCTCAGACCCACCGTCGACCCTTCGGGCCACCGTCGAGCCTCGCTCTCGGGCCACCCGTCCCTCAGACCCTCGGGCCACCGTCGAGCCTCGCTCTCGGGCCACCCTGTCCCTCAGACCCTCGGGCCACCGTCGAGCCTCGCTCTCCGGGCCACCCGTCCCTCAGACCCTCGGGCCACCGTCGAGCCTCGCTCTCGGGCCACCCGTCCCTCAGACCCTCGGGCCACCGTCGAGCCTCGCTCTCGGGCCACCCGTCCCTCAGACCCTCGGGCCACCGTCGAGCCTCGCTCTCGGGCCACCGTCGAGCCTCGCTCTCGGGCCACCCGTCCCTCAGACCCTCGGGCCACCGTCGAGCCTCGCTCTCGGGCCACCCGTCCCTCAGACCCTCGGGCCACCGTCGAGCCTCGCTCTCGGGCCACCCGTCCCTCAGACCCTCGGGCCACCGTCGAGCCTCGCTCTCGGGCCACCCGTCCCTCAGACCCTCGGGCCACCGTCGAGCCTCGCTCTCGGGCCACCCGTCCCTCAGACCCTCGGGCCACCGTCGAGCCTCGCTCTCCGGGCCACCCGTCCCTCAGACCCTCGGGCCACCGTCGAGCCTCGCTCTCCGGGCCACCCGTCCCTCAGACCCTCGGGCCACCGTCGAGCCTCGCTCTCGGGCCACCCGTCCCTCAGACCCTCGGGCCACCGTCGAGCCTCGCTCTCGGGCCACCCGTCCCTCAGACCCTCGGGCCACCGTCGAGCCTCGCTCTCGGGCCACCCGTCCCTCAGACCCTCGGGCCACCGTCGAGCCTCGCTCTCGGGCCACCCGTCCCTCAGACCCTCGGGCCACCGTCGAGCCTCGCTCTCGGGCCACCCGTCCCTCAGACCCTCGGGCCACCGTCGAGCCTCGCTCTCGGGCCACCGTCCCTCGCTCTCGGGCCACCCGTCCCTCAGACCCTCGGGCCACCGTCGAGCCTCGCTCTCGGGCCACCCGTCCCTCAGACCCTCGGGCCACCGTCGAGCCTCGCTCTCGGGCCACCCGTCCCTCAGACCCTCGGGCCACCGTCGAGCCTCGCTCTCGGGCCACCCGTCCCTCAGACCCTCGGGCCACCGTCGAGCCTCGCTCTCGAGGCCACCCGTCCCTCAGACCCTCGGGCCACCGTCGAGCCTCGCTCTCGGGCCACCCGTCCCTCAGACCCTCGGGCCACCGTCGAGCCTCGCTCTCGGGCCACCCGTCCCTCAGACCCTCGGGCCACCGTCGAGCCTCGCTCTCCGGGCCACCCGTCCCTCAGACCCTCGGGCCACCGTCGAGCCTCGCTCTCGGGCCACCCGTCCCTCAGACCCTCGGGCCACCGTCGAGCCTCGCTCTCGGGCCACCCGTCCCTCAGACCCTCGGGCCACCGTCGAGCCTCGCTCTCGGGCCACCCGTCCCTCAGACCCTCGGGCCACCGTCGAGCCTCGCTCTCGGGCCACCCGTCCCTCAGACCCTCGGGCCACCGTCGAGCCTCGCTCTCGGGCCACCCGTCCCTCAGACCCTCGGGCCACCGTCGAGCCTCGCTCTCGGGCCACCCGTCCCTCAGACCCTCGGGCCACCGTCGAGCCTCGCTCTCGGGCCACCCGTCCCTCAGACCCTCGGGCCACCGTCGAGCCTCGCTCTCGGGCCACCCGTCCCTCAGACCCTCGGGCCACCGTCGAGCCTCGCTCTCGGGCCACCCGTCCCTCAGACCCTCGGGCCACCGTCGAGCCTCGCTCTCCGGGCCACCCGTCCCTCAGACCCTCGGGCCACCGTCGAGCCTCGCTCTCGGGCCACCCGTCCCTCAGACCCTCGGGCCACCGTCGAGCCTCGCTCTCGGGCCACCCGTCCCTCAGACCCTCGGGCCACCGTCGAGCCTCGCTCTCGGGCCACCCGTCCCTCAGACCCTCGGGCCACCGTCGAGCCTCGCTCTCGGGCCACCCGTCCCTCAGACCCTCGGGCCACCGTCGAGCCTCGTCTCTCGGGCCACCCGTCCCTCAGACCCTCGGGCCACCGTCGAGCCTCGCTCTCGGGCCACCCGTCCCTCAGACCCTCGGGCCACCGTCGAGCCTCGCTCTCGGGCCACCCGTCCCTCAGACCCTCGGGCCACCGTCGAGCCTCGCTCTCGGGCCACCCGTCCCTCAGACCCTCGGGCCACCGTCGAGCCTCGCTCTCGGGCCACCCGTCCCTCAGACCCTCGGGCCACCGTCGAGCCTCGCTCTCGGGCCACCCGTCCCTCAGACCCTCGGGCCACCGTCGAGCCTCGCTCTCGGGCCACCCGTCCCTCAGACCCTCGGGCCACCGTCGAGCCTCGCTCTCGGGCCACCCGTCCCTCAGACCCTCGGGCCACCGTCGAGCCTCGCTCTCGGGCCACCCGTCCCTCAGACCCTCGGGCCACCGTCGAGCCTCGCTCTCGGGCCACCCGTCCCTCAGACCCTCGGGCCACCGTCGAGCCTCGCTCTCGGGCCACCCGTCCCTCAGACCCTCGGGCCACCGTCGAGCCTCGCTCTCGGGCCACCCGTCCCTCAGACCCTCGGGCCACCGTCGAGCCTCGCTCTCGGGCCACCCGTCCCTCAGACCCTCGGGCCACCGTCGAGCCTCGCTCTCGGGCCACCCGTCCCTCAGACCCTCGGGCCACCGTCGAGCCTCGCTCCTCGGGCCACCCGTCCCTCAGACCCTCGGGCCACCGTCGAGCCTCGCTCTCGGGCCACCCGTCCCTCAGACCCTCGGGCCACCGTCGAGCCTCGCTCTCGGGCCACCCGTCCCTCAGACCCTCGGGCCACCGTCGAGCCTCGCTCTCGGGCCACCCGTCCCTCAGACCCTCGGGCCACCGTCGAGCCTCGCTCTCGGGCCACCCGTCCCTCAGACCCTCGGGCCACCGTCGAGCCTCGCTCTCGGGCCACCCGTCCCTCAGACCCTCGGGCCACCGTCGAGCCTCGCTCTCGGGCCACCCGTCCCTCAGACCCTCGGGCCACCGTCGACCGTCGGGCCAGCCTCGCTCTCGGGCCACCCGTCCCTCAGACCCTCGGGCCACCGTCGAGCCTCGCTCTCGGGCCACCCGTCCCTCAGACCCTCGGGCCACCGTCGAGCCTCGCTCTCGGGCCACCCGTCCCTCAGACCCTCGGGCCACCGTCGAGCCTCGCTCTCGGGCCACCCGTCCCTCAGACCCTCGGGCCACCGTCGAGCCTCGCTCTCGGGCCACCCGTCCCTCAGACCCTCGGGCCACCGTCGAGCCTCGCTCTCGGGCCACCCGTCCCTCAGACCCTCGGGCCACCGTCGAGCCTCGCTCTCGGGCCACCCGTCCCTCAGACCCTCGGGCCACCGTCGAGCCTCGCTCTCGGGCCACCCGTCCCTCAGACCCTCGGGCCACCGTCGAGCCTCGCTCTCGGGCCACCCGTCCCTCAGACCCTCGGGCCACCGTCGAGCCTCGCTCTCGGGCCACCCGTCCCTCAGACCCTCGGGCCACCGTCGAGCCTCGCTCTCGGGCCACCCGTCCCTCAGACCCTCGGGCCACCGTCGAGCCTCGCTCTCGGGCCACCCGTCCCTCAGACCCTCGGGCCACCGTCGAGCCTCGCTCTCGGGCCACCCGTCCCTCAGACCCTCGGGCCACCGTCGAGCCTCGCTCTCGGGCCACCCGTCCCTCAGACCCTCGGGCCACCGTCGAGCCTCGCTCTCGGGCCACCCGTCCCTCAGACCCTCGGGCCACCGTCGAGCCTCGCTCTCGGGCCACCCGTCCCTCAGACCCTCGGGCCACCGTCGAGCCTCGCTCTCGGGCCACCCGTCCCTCAGACCCTCGGGCCACCGTCGAGCCTCGCTCTCCGGGCCACCCGTCCCTCAGACCCTCGGGCCACCGTCGAGCCTCGCTCTCGGGCCACCCGTCCCTCAGACCCTCGGGCCACCGTCGAGCCTCGCTCTCGGGCCACCCGTCCCTCAGACCCTCGGGCCACCGTCGAGCCTCGCTCTCGGGCCACCGTCGAGCCTCGCTCTCGGGCCACCGTCGAGCCTCGCTCTCGGGCCACCCGTCCCTCAGACCCTCGGGCCACCGTCGAGCCTCGCTCTCGGGCCACCCGACCCTCAGACCCTCGGGCCACCGTCGAGCCTCGCTCTCGGGCCACCCGTCCCTCAGACCCTCGGGCCACCGTCGAGCCTCGCTCTCGGGCCACCCGTCCCTCAGACCCTCGGGCCACCGTCGAGCCTCGCTCTCGGGCCACCCGTCCCTCAGACCCTCGGGCCACCGTCGAGCCTCGCTCTCGGGCCACTCGACCCTCAGACCCTCGGGCCACCGTCGAGCCTCGCTCTCGGGGAACTCGTCCCTCAGACCCTCGGGCCACCGTCGAGCCTCGCTCTCGGGCCACCGTCGAGCCTCGCTCTCGGGCCACCGTCGAGCCTCGCTCTCGGGCCACCCGTCCCTCAGACCCTCGGGCCACCGTCGAGCCTCGCTCTCGGGCCACCCGTCCCTCAGACCCTCGGGCCACCGTCGAGCCTCGCTCTCGGGCCACCCGTCCCTCATGCCCTCTGGTCGCCGTCGAGCCTCGCTCTCGCCTCAGTCGGTCTGCGGCGGCGGTACGAAGTGGCGCAGTGCTGCGTTCTGACGGCAACGCTCGCCACCACAACTTACGTCTGCTGCCGCCAGGTGTACACGCTGGCGCCCGACCAGCAGGTGCATCTGTACTCCATGCTGCGGGACGGCCTGGCGGCGCGGGGTCTGCTCGGCTGAGGTGGCGGCGTGCTGCCAGATGCCGCGTGCTGCCGGCGTGCGGCGGTCGCCACGCCGCACCACACTCAGGCGCAGTGTGGCAGGTGCCCCGGCGGTCAGTATCGGAACGCCGCCGACCGGCCCGTCACGTACCCCGGCAGTCAGTATCTGGCCCGCCCGTCACGGCCGGCCGCCAGTCGGTACTGCGGGCGACTGGCTGGCCGGGCCGGCAGGCCGCGTGAGCCGGTCCTGGCGGCAGCCGGGGGCTTGTCGCTGACTGTGGCGGCGGGCGGCGCCCGGCGACGCGGGTCCGAGATCCCGCGGAGCCGGAGCCGGAGCCGTCTGTCGGTCAGAGTCGTCTGTGTTGTGTGTACCCAGAGACGGAGGCTAGTGACGCGGCGCCGGCCGTTGGTGCTGCTGTTGGTGTCGTCGGTGTCGCTGTTGGTGTCGTCGGTGCTGCTGTTGGTGTCGTCGGTGCTGCTGTTGGTGTCGCTGGCGGTGTCGTCGGTGTGTAGGCCGCCGCCTTTGTGTCCGTGGCCACCCGGAGGTGTGCCGGGGTACACGCGAGGCGTGCCGGCCCGCACCTACGTTGACGTGTAGCATCAGGCATGTGCGCACTGCACGGGAAGGAATGAGAAGCCCAGGCGCTCGGGTGCCGCATGAGGGGCATCGCCCTTCGCCCTCCATCGCAACCCTCACGCCCAACCTGGGGACGAGCTTAGTGTTGGCCCTCGAGGAGAGGCGTGTGTTGTGGGAGTTGTTGGTATTGCGGACAATTAATCCATGTGTTGGTGTTGTTGGTATTACGGACAATTAATCCATCTCAAGATGGCTGTTGGCTCCGCCCACTTTGAAGTAGTTCTCGTGCCATTGGCGCAGCCCTGCTATACGCGACGTCCACTCACTCTTGGCAACTGCCACCCAGAGCGTTGCAGCAACTTTTTGTGTCGCCGTGTGCGAGGTTTTGATGATGAATTCCATGCTTTTGAAAAAGAGTCACCGGGGCGCCAATTTCCTTCACTGTTGTGACCCAGGTCGGTTACATCCATATGCATTTGCCCAGGTCAGGTGCATCCATAGGCTACTCATCTGCCATTTTGTCAGAACTTGGGGCATGACAGGTTGAGATCAACTTGTCTCATATTCGAAATAACACGATAATCTGTCTGACAAGGGGCACATAAAAGATGATGAAGCAACCTGTCCTAGAACTTCACATATGGTTCCAGTGGTGTGCGATGGTCCTGAAGCATGGCAAAGATTACGTGGCGGGCAAATTTAGGACGACGGAAGAATTGTGTTGTCTCAGAGGTAGATGATGTGGTCCAGGAGTTGTGATCCAAAAGGTAGTGGATGTGGTCCAGGAGTTGTGATCCAAAAGGTAGTGGATGTGGTCCAGGAGTTGTGATCCAAAAGGTAGTGGATGTGGTCCAGGAGTTGTGATCCAAAAGGTAGTGGATGTGGTCCAGGAGTTGTGATCCAAAAGGTAGTGGATGTGGTCCAGGAGTTGTAATCCAAAAGGTAGTGGATGTGGTCCAGGAGTTGTAATCCAAAAGGTAGTGGATGTGGTCCAGGAGTTGTAATCCAAAAGGTAGTGGATGTGGTCCAGGAGTTGTGATCCAAAAGGTAGTGGGTGTGGTCCAGGAGTTGTGATCCAAAAGGTAGTGGATGTGGTCCAGGAGTTGTGATCCAAAAGGTAGTGGATGTGATGTCAGAGAGAGAGAGTGGTGTTGTTTCGGTGGGTGTATTGGGACCGCCCGGTAATGCCCCAGCTGCCGAGCATAATGGATGTCCCTGCGGCAGCCCGGTCACTGGAGACGCGCTGTCAAGGTGTGTTATATATCGGCGGGGTTAGGTCAGGTTAGGTCAGGGTCGGGGCTCAGCCGAATACGGACGGCCTCGGTCTCCGTGGATATAGGAGGCGTCGGCTATGGTCGAAATTTCCAGAGGTATAGGAAGTTTCGTCTATAGCCTGGATTTCCAGAGATGTAGGAAGCCTAGTCTATGGCTGAGGTCTCCAGAGATACAGGAAGCCTCGTCTATAGCCTAGATTTCCAGAGATGTAAGAAGCCTAGCCTATGGCCGAGGTATCCAGAGATATAGGAAGCCTATTCTATGGCCGAGGTCTCCAGAGATATAGGAAGCCTAGCCTATGGCCGAGGTATCCAGAGATATAGGAAGCCTAGTCTATGGCCGAGGTATCCAGAGATATAGGAAGCCTAGCCTATGGCCGAGGTATCCAGAGATATAGGAAGCCTAGCCTATGGCCGAGGTATCCAGAGATATAGGAAGCCTAGTCTATGGCCGAAGTATCCAGACATATAGGAAGCCCAGCCTATGGCCGTGGTATCCAGAGATATAGGAAGCCTAGTCTATGGCCGAGGTCGGATCGCCAGCTCCATATGTATGTCATCTACGGTGGGTGGATGAGCGGGTGGGGGGGGGGCTGCGAGTAACGTGAGCCCAGCATTGTTTTGAGTGCTCCTGTATCCCCTGCGTAATGTCTTCTGGCAGAGTTGTTCAATTTCCGTCCCATCGCTAGACGTCAGAAGTCTGATGGAGGAAACGCCGACGTTGGCGCCGACGGGCCCGATTCGTCGCCGTGTCGCCGCAGTTTCGGAAACAAGCGCGTGCCTGCCATCTACACCGCTGATGGACTTCGCCGTAGTTCCCGGTCCCAATCGCAAATGCCGACTGCTGGGCTGTACGAAAGGCGTGGCACTTCATTTGATTGGTGTGGGATGGCAGCGTTGTACCCCTCAAACGGAAGGCCCCGCCGCACCAAAATGTCTGGGTAGAGGTTGTTCCGGTTTGATAAATTCCTGCTCTCGAAATTCTCTGAGGTTTTCTGTCTCTATGTTCTTCTGAATCTGTCCATCTTCTCTGACCCACTGTGTGTTCTGTGTTCGGTTGTGTTCTTTCTCGGTCGTTTCTGTCGGCGTCTGCCGCCGCCGCCACCGGGCGTGCTGCCGTTGTGTGTGCCGTCGTCTGTGTGCGCGCAGTGGAAGATTGTGGGAGGGGAGGAGGAGTGTGGACCGGGCTTGGTGTGAGTTTGGAGGAGGGGCGAGGGCACCGACCGTGTCCACGGCGGCTGTAGCCCACAGCCGTGGTTCAGCTGATTAGGCACGGCTACGTGTCAGCTGACGGACATTAGACGGCTGCAGACAGCTCTGGCCACTCGGGGCCGCGGTAGCTCAAGTGGTAGAGAGTCGGGCTCTTCATCGCAAGATTGCTGGATCAAATCTCACAACCGACGGCGTTTACCGAGTCCACCCGCGACCAATCGGCCTGAGAGGTCGACGACGCTATATAACCTAGCGGTTGAGTGCGTTGAAAAAGAACCAACGGTTCTTCTACCCCAGTTCTGGCCGCTCTCTGATCTCCTCCGCCCGTGCCGGCAATGTGAGGCTGCAGTCGCTGCAGTCGCATTCGCTGTCGCAACGCATCCTCGTGTTTACCGCAGCTGCTGACAGACGGGAGCGTTGTAGGGCTTTGGCACGTCGAGGCAGGAGGGAGGGGGGATCTAGACCTTCGGCACGTCTGTAGTGTTGGGCGGTGGAATTCTGAAGGCAGGAGGGAGGGGGGGGGGTCTAGACCTTCGACACGTCTGTAGTGTTGGGCGGTGGAATTCTGAAGGGGCACCGTCAGCTTTTTTTATCGTTCAGGGAGGCGGTGCAATGCACTATTCCAGGTTCGTGCTGTGTCTCTGGACCAATGCCGCGTGGGGTGGAGACGGGATGAGTGCGACCCCCCCCCCTCCCCCCACGGGAGCGCTGCTCCCGCTGAGGTCAGCTGACAACTGACCCGATCAGGCACGTTCCTACCGAAGGCAAGCCTCCGACACCGCTGGTGTGAGGAAATTCCCGACTGGTCTTTTACAATACGACAGCATATAATGGGACGTTGACGCACCAGACATTCGGTATTTCAACGGTTGGGTGCCCTCCCTATGTACGTTCCCCATGCCGGCGAATATGTAGGTGAGCCTGCATAGGCTGAGTCTGTAGAGAATGTGTGGCAGTGTCCATAGGCTGAGTCCCCCCCCCCCCATGCCCATGGGGCATTGGGGGGGACTCAGCCCTTCTCAGGTTACCCATTTTAAGAAAAAGTTCTGCGTAGTCCAGAAATTCTTGAAATCAAGTGACATTCCAACAAGGGATCATTGAAAGATTTTTGGAATGTTCTTACTGCGATATTGTTATTTTAGTGTGGTTTTGATCGTTTTACCACGTTAACCTTTTCATCTTTCCACTTCGTATTAAATGGTGAATTGCATCTGTACGTGCATCATGGGGAGCCAGTCTTTACGAGGTAGAATTTTGGCGCATCTCATACGTCAGATATCACTTTGCTTCCTTTTGTCAGCACCTGAGCTCAGGTCGAGTGGACGCGAGGTGTGGTGAGGTGCCCGCGGCCTAATGTCACAGGCTGGGGCATAGTTGTCACACAGCCACACCGCGTGGGCCCGCTTCTGGTGGTGCCGAGTGTGCGGCGGCATCGCTGGCCTGCTCGACAGCCCCGGCCGGCCGGCCCGGGCCGTGACGCCAGTCCCGTATGATGATGTCACGGCCGTCTTTACTTTTGTTCGGCTGCTTCACCGGCGGCGCAATCGTTTTTCTTTCTGTTTTTTATTATTATTTTATTTAAAGTTCCGCCTAACTGGCTTGACGCTCCGCCTCTGACCTGCCCCTGACCCTACGCCTCTGACCCTACGCCCCTGACGCTCCACCACTGACGCTCCGCCCCTGACGCTCCGCCCCAACACACCCGCCCCAACACACCCGCCCCAACACACCCACAATGCAATATGCTACCCACCCGCATGCTGCGGACATGCATTCGTTGTACTTTTGTTCTGCTCAAGTGGCTAGTTGTGGCGACGGCGGGCCGGTTGAGATTCTGTTTCTGTCTCCCAGTCGACTTCTGGTGCCGAGCGCGCGTGCCGTGTGCGGATACTCGGTAGGCGGTGCTGGGTCTGGGGCGCGCGTGCCGCGTGCGGATACTCGGTAGGCGGTGCTGGGTCTGGGGCGCGCGTGCCGTGTGCGGATACTCGGTAGGCGGTGCTGGGTCTGGGGCGCGCGTGCCGTGTGCGGATACTCGGTAGGCGGTGCTGGGTCTGGGGCGCGCGTGCCGCGTGCGGATACTCGGTAGGCGGTGCTGGGTCTGGGGCGCGCGTGCCGCGTGCGGATACTCGGTAGGCGGTGCTGGGTCTGGGGCGCGCGTGCCGCGTGCGGATACTCGGTAGGCGTGCTGGGTCTGGGGCAGGGTCCGGTGCAAGGTCCGGCGTTGGGTCCGGGCAGACTGAAACTGCTGAATAATCAATCCCCCGGGTCTGTGCTCTCATGGCAACACAGCGTACCGCACGGCAACACAGCGTACCGCACGGCAACACAGCGTACCGCACGGCAACACAGCGTACCGCACGGTAACACAGCGTACCGCACGGTAACACAGCGTACCGCACGGCAACACAGCGTACCGCACGGCAACATAGCGTACCGCACGGCAACACAGCGTACCGCACGGCAACACAGCGTACCGCACGGCAACACAGCGTACCGCACGGCAACACAGCGTACCGCACGGTAACACAGCGTACCGCACGGCAACACAGCGTACCGCACGGCAACACAGCGTACCGCACGGCAACACAGCGTACCGCACGGCAACACAGCGTACCGCACGGCAACACAGCGTACCGCACGGCAACGCAGCGTACCGCACGGCAACACAGCGTACCGCACGGCAACGCAGCGTACCGCACGGTAACACAGCGTACCGCACGGCAACGCAGCGTACCGCACGGCAACACAGCGTACCGCACGGCAACACAGCGTACCGCACGGCAACACAGCGTACCGCACGGCAACACAGCGTACCGCACGGCAACACAGCGTACCGCACGGCAACACAGCGTACCGCACGGTAACACAGCGTACCGCACGGCAACACAGCGTACCGCACGGTAACACAGCGTACCGCACGGCAACACAGCGTACCGCACGGCAACGCAACGTGAATAAAGGCCATATGTTGTTCGGTAGTGGGCATGAAACTATGCTAGGTGGAGTGGTCTCTGGTATAATTTCAATTAAGCCATGTTATATTCCCCACACTCCCGTGTTCCGCAATGGAACACATTCGTTGGTATAAGAGCGTCCTACTTGTGAGTTGCGGTTGCGAATATTTATTGTTTTGGGCGGCGTGAGCATGTCATACGTATCAGGTATATATATATATATATATATATATATATATATATATATATATATATATATATATATATATATATAATGTACAAAGTAAGCTGGACAAGTAACATGTGTAAAGTAAGATGTCGAGGCCGCTGTAAATCCGCTGTAAATGTACATATAGACTCACGGCAACACATCATAGACACACGGCAATACATCATAGACACACGGCAACACTCATAGACACACGGCAATACATCATAGACACGCGGCAACACATCATAGACACACGGCAACACATCATAGACTCACGGCAACACATCATAGACTCACGGCAACACATCATAGACTCACGGCAACACATCATAGACTCACGGCAACACATCATAGACACACGGCAATACATCATAGACACACGGCAACACATCATAGACACATGTCAACACTCCATAGACACACGGCAACATATAGACACATGTCAACACTCCATAGACACACGGCAACACGGCGTGCATAAGCGCAGCTGCTGGGGATGGCCGTATTACGGGCTGGACAGTCCAAGCGTCACGTTGTCACGTCACGAGCCAGCACCGCCCGCAGAAGCGGAGCAGTGCGGCGGGACAGGGCGGGACGGACTGGCGCCGAGCTGCCGACACGACTGTTGTTGTCACGGAGCAGTGCAGGGCGGGCGGGACGGACTGGCGCCGAGCTGCCGACACGACTGTTGTTGTCACGGAGCAGTGCAGGGCGGGCGGGACGGACTGGCGCCGAGCTGCCGACACGACTGTTGTTGTCACGGAGCAGTGCGGGGGGGGGGGGACTGGCGCCGAGCTGCCGACACGACTGTTGTTGTCACGGAGCAGTGCAGGGCGGGCGGGACGGACTGGCGCCGAGCTGCCGACACGACTGTTGTTGTCACGGAGCAGTGCAGGGCGGGCGGGACGGACTGGCGCCGAGCCCCAGACTGTTGTTGTACGGGGAAGAGAGAGGGAGCTGCCGACACGACTGTTGTTGTCACGGAGCAGTGCAGGGCGGGCGGGACGGACTGGCGCCGAGCTGCCGACACGACTGTTGTTGTTGTTGGCGCGCCGCCGCCGGTTGGGTTTGTGTGCAGCGGTCGCGCTGCTCTGCGACGGGCCGACAATGGGGAGCCCTTCGGGGGCCGGGCCGCTCGTGTTGTCCAGTGCCGTGTTGCACCAGCACCAGCACCAGCACCAGCACCGGGGCGGCTGCGTGGTGTCGACGGCGGGCGGCGCGCTCCCACGATCGACGGCTGGCGCGGCCCGTTGGTCCGTCCGCCGTCTGATGATAATCTGATGATGATCCTGAGTGTCGCCTCGTGGCTATCAGCTCAGTGCCGTCTGACTATAGTCGGCTCAGTGCCGTCTGGCTATAGTCGGCTCAGTGCCGTCTGACTATAATCGGCTGAGTGCCGTCGGACTATAGTCGGCTGAGTGCCGTCTGACTATAGTCGGCTCAGTGCCGTCTGACTATAGTCGGCTCAGTGCCGTCTGACTATAATCGGCTGAGTGCCGTCTGACTATAATCGGCTGAGTGCCGTCTGACTATAGTCGGCTCAGTGCCGTCTGACTATAGTCGGCTCAGTGCCGTCTGACTATAATCGGCCGAGTGCCGTCTGGCTATAGTCGGCTCAGTGCCGTCTGACTATAGTCGGCTGAGTGCCGTCTGACTATAATCGGCTGAGTGCCGTCTGACTATAGTCGGCTCAGTGCCGTCTGACTATAGTCGGCTCAGTGCCGTCTGACTATAATCGGCTGAGTGCCGTCTGACTATAATCGGCTGAGTGCCGTCTGACTATAATCGGCTCAGTGCCGTCTGACTATAGTCGGCTCAGTGCCGTCTGGCTATAGTCGGCTGAGTGCCGTCTGACTATAATCGGCTGAGTGCCGTCTGACTATAGTCGGCTCAGTGTCGTCTGACTATAATCGGCCGAGTGCCGTCTGGCTATAGTCGGCTCAGTGCCGTCTGACTATAATCGGCTGAGTGCCGTCGGACTATAGTCGGCTGAGTGCCGTCTGACTATAGTCGGCTCAGTGCCGTCTGACTATAATCGGCTCAGTGCCGTCTGACTATAATCGGCTCAGTGCCGTCTGACTATAATCGGCCGAGTGCCGTCTGACTATAGTCGGCTCAGTGCCGTCTGACTATAATCGGCTGAGTGCCGTCTGACTATAATCGGCTCAGTGCCGTCTGACTATAATCGACTCAGTGCCGTCTGACTATAGTCGGCTCAGTGCCGTCTGACTATAGTCGGCTCAGTGCCGTCTGACTATAATCGGCTCAGTGCCGTCTGACTATAGTCGGCCGAGTGCCGTCTGGCTATAATCGGCTGAGTGCCGTCTGACTATAATCGGCTCAGTGCCGTCTGACTATAATCGGCTCAGTGCCGTCTGACTATAATCGGCCGAGTGCCGTCTGGCTATAGTCGGCTCAGTGCCGTCTGACTATAGTCGGCTGAGTGCCGTCGGACTATAATCGGCTGAGTGCCGTCTGACTATAATCGGCTCAGTGCCGTCTGACTATAATCGGCTGAGTGCCGTCTGACTATAATCGGCTGAGTGCCGTCTGACTATAATCGGCTGAGTGCCGTCTGACTATAATCGGCTGAGTGCCGTCTGACTATAGTCGGCTGAGTGCCGTCTGACTATAGTCGGCTCAGTGCCGTCTGACTATAGTCGGCTCAGTGCCGTCTGACTATAATCGGCTGAGTGCCGTCTGACTATAGTCGGCTGAGTGCCGTCTGACTATAATCGGCTGAGTGCCGTCTGACTATAGTCGGCTGAGTGCCGTCTGACTATAATCGGCGCGTGCTGTTGTGATGCGGGCTGGTCCATACCGGCAGACGGTGCTGACGCTCTGATCGGACCCAGCTGACGGCGCCCACTCTGTCGTCAGCTGTCGTCAGCTGTCGTCAGGTGTCGTCAGTTGTCGTCAGATGTCGTCAGATGTCATCAGATGTCATCAGCTGTCGTCAGTTGTCGTCAGTTGTCGTCAGTTGTCAGCTGTCGTCAGTTGTCATCAGCCGTCGTCAGTTGTCGTCAGTTGTCGTCAGTTGTCAGCTGTCGTCAGACTCGGGCCTCTGCTAAGTGTTCAGACTGTGTTTAACGGCTGCACTGGGAGGCGTAGCCAGACACTGTTTCCTAGCAGGTCGTGCGAGTATTACACGTGTTGCATTTTACCTAGCAAACGGTGGGTTTCAGTGCCGAAGGCGTATCTTCTTTGTCGGGTTGAAGTCCAGCCCACATCACGTTTTCATCGTATTAAGAGCTAGGCTCGTTTTAGGTATCACCCACTGTGTACGTGTGTCTGTCATCGGCTGTGTGTGGACATATTTCAGTGTGAGTTTTGATTTGGTGATGTGCCTACCGGCCGCACCGCCTCTGGCCGCTCTGGCCGCCTCTGGCCGCTCTGGCCGCTCTGGCCGTCTGCTCTGGCCGCTCTGGCCGTCTGCTCTGTTCTGTGTCTGACCGTCTGTTCGGCCTCTCAGTCTGGCATGACGGCGTAGGTGTTTGTGGGATGGATAGTGAGTGATAGTGTGCGTGTAGGATCGATATTGTGGCCAGTCGCTGTATTTTATGTGTCAATACATCTCTGAATGGATTTGGGCACGCTGCGGGAGGGGACGAGTAGTCTAGTGGTAAATTGACCGGCTCCCAGTCGGGAGGTTGTGGGTTCGAGTCTCGCCTGTCGCTGTTCTTCGCCCGCGGCCAATCGGCGTGAGAGATCGGCGACGCTGCGTGACTCAACGGTCGACGCGTTCCAAACCAAACCAACACCCGCCACCAGCGGCGCGCTGCGAGGAACTGTCGGACAAAGCTGGCGTCGTCTCTTGGAAAGGCTGCGGCGATGTGGTTACGGGGAAGGTTTAATGACGTTTGGCTTTGTCTCTGGACAGTCAATTTCCATTAAGGCTCCACAAATCGCTCGACGGAAGCGAAAATGCAAATTGAAAACGGCGCAGATGCAGGCTCGTGTAGCGCCGGTATTGCCGAACAATGTCGGTCAGCTTGTTTATGTGCATCACCAATGCTTTGATTCCCCTTTCAATGGCCAGCACATGCTGGTGTTGGCTTCCTGAATTTGAAGCTGGCACCAAGTTCCTTTCAAAGAAAGAGAAGTCCT